>LHUT01008407.1:0-10036 GCA_001412135.1 Silene latifolia subsp. alba | reverse complement strand
CAAGTTTTCAAAACCATACCCGCCCCAACGGATGAGAATATAAAACAACATCCCCTTCACTTATCCATTAAGCCGCTACATTATAACTCACGATCAAAAGGTCTGAATGCGGCGTTCTTTTTCCAAATTGATCGGCTTTACGAGATCTTTGATCTGAAAAAAAAAAAAATTCAGTGGCAAGAATCACGTTAAGTCAAACTTTAAACTTTGACTGACCGTACCTCTTTGTTGCGAGTTCCGGATGCGACGTTTTTTTATTTCAAATTGACCGCGTTTATGATATTTTTGATTTGAAAAAAAATCGTCGCTTTCGAAACTCATGCTTGTTAGTTATGGCCAGTCAAAGGCGTTTTTGGTGAAAATGAAATTACCATGTAGAAAACAAAAAAACACGGAATTACCATATAGAAAATCCTTTTTCAGTAAAAGCTAATGTAATCACTATTAATTTTCATTTCTTTTGAATTTATTTTGATAAATTTTGTTTCTTTTATAATACGTGTTAAGTTCGTGTCGAATGACCTCAAACTATAAATTCCTCTTCGGTTCAAAACCGGTTAATCACCTTCTCCCCGCCCTCACACCCTCACAGTCCCGCTCTTCTCCATCTCCTCTCCAATGACACACCCGCTTCGACGACTCACCACCATATTCAAACCCTTCACTTCCCAAACCTTCAAACCCGACCCGTTAACCCACATAACCTCCATCCTCTCAAACCACCCACAACCCGAACCCGAACTCGACCGTGTCACTTCCCTTCTCACCCCCAAAACGGTGTCGTCTGTGCTGACCAACCCGCCCACTCTCAAGTCGGGTTTCCGGTTCTTCTTATGGGCTACTCGGTACCGTTCTCTCAAAGCTTGGAACTTTGTTAATTTAATTCATAATATTTTATTAGTAAAAAATAATGATGGGTTTACTGTATTTTGGGATACTCTTGATGAAATGCGGAAATGTGGAGTTGTTATACCGTCTGAGGCGTTTATAGTGTTGGTTTCGGGTTATTTTAAGGCGGGTTTCGGTCAAAAGGCGGTTAAATCGTTTGGGATGATGAAGGATTTTGATTGTAAGCCAAATGTGTTTACTTTTAATGCTGTTTTGTATGGTATGGTTGAAGAGGATTTGGTTTTGTTAGCGTTAGCGGTTTATAATCAAATGTTGAAGTGTAATTGCGCGCCTAATGTCGCTACTTATAGTATTTTGATTCATGGTTTGTGTAACATTGGTAAGGTAGAAGATGCACTGTTACTGTTTGATGAAATGACTGACAGAGGGATTTTGCCGAATACTGTAACTTATACTATTGTTTTGTTGGGTTTGTGTCGAGCTGGGCGGCCTTTTGAGGCGATTGATTTGTTGTTAAATGAGATGATGAGTGGGAAAAGTTGTCGTCCTGATAGGGTTACTTGGGATGGTCTTCTTGCCGGTTTTTGCAAGTTGGGTAAGGTTGATGAGGCGTTTTTGCTTTCTAATTTTTTTCAGACTCAGGGATATGTTTTAGGGGTTAAGGGTCATAGTTGCCTCATTGATGGGTTGTTTAGAGTTGGAAGATTCGAGGAAGCGAACAACTGGTTTCATAAAGTGGTTGAGGAGAATGTTGTTGCTCCTGATGTTGTCATGTATACTATTATGATTAGAGGTTTTTGTGAGGCAGGTAGAGTTAAGGGTGCTTGTAGATTGTTTCTAGAGATGACGGACAAGGGTATTGTCCCTGATACACAATGCTATAACGTGTTGATCAAAGGGTTTTGTGATGCGGGTTTATTGGAAGAAGCTCGGTCGCTTAAGCTTGAGATTTCACAGACCGATTGTTTTCCTGATACCCACACTAATACCATTCTCATTTGTGGGATGTGTAGGAATGGGCTAGTTAGGGAGGCAAGACAAATTTTTGAAGAGATGGAGAAACATGGATGCCTTCCTTCGATTGTAACTTTCAATGCACTCATTGACGGCTTTTGCAAAAATGGACGACTTGAGGAAGCCTGTCTTATGTTCTACAAGATGGAAATGGAAATAGGGGGAAACCCTTCCTTGTGTCTTCGTCTATCGCAAGGCACCGACCGTGTTATGGATAAAGCGAGCCTCCAGAACTTGATTGCTGGTTTATGTGAGTCAGGATTATCTTTCAAGGCATATAAGCTTCTTACGAAGTTGGCTGAGAATGGGATTGTACCTGATATCGTCACATATAATATTCTTATAAATGGCATGTGTAGAAGTAGGAACATGGACGGTGCTTTTAAGATATTTAGAGAGTTACAACTGATGGGTGAATCTCCTGATGTAGTGACATATGGGACCCTTATTAACGGACTCTTCACAGCTCATAGAGAAGAGGAGGCCATGGGAATGGTTGAAGACATGATCAATAATGGCATTACACCCAGCTCCTCTATCTATAGGTCACTGATGACATGGTCATGTCGCAGGAGAAAGGTTTCAATGTCTTTTAGATTGTGGATGAATTACCTTAAAAGAGTTAAAAATCGAGATAATAATGTGATCAGATTGATTGAAGAGCATTTCGAGAAGGGAGATGTAGAAGAAACTATCAGATGCTTGCTCAAGATAGACTTTAAAATGAAAGACTTCGATTTGGGGCCATATACTATATGGCTTATAGGGTTTTGTCAAGCTAGAAGACTTGACGAAGCTTTGAAAATTTTTTATGTACTCCAGGAATTCGGTGTCAGTGTTCCTGCCCCGAGTTGTGTGAGACTTATACAGGCTTGCTGCGTAGCACGGGAACTGGATCGGGCTGCGGATGTTTTTGGCTATGCTCTGGAAAAGGGATACACGATAACACAACGGAAATGCAGTTTGATTCTTTGCTCGATGTTCCGTTCCGAGCCTCATGTTTACAATGCCATTAGTCTTGTTAATAAAATGGATGCTATGGGTTTTGATTTGGACGCTCATCTTTCCCTGAAAACAAAAGCACTCTGGCAGTACCACATAGCAGCAATGCATAACTTACCTGGAATAAAACATGGGGTAGCCAGCCGGCTAGCTGTGGCCTAAAATGGATTTTTTCCCAATACAGTATTGGTGTCTGTTCTGGCATCCAGTTGTTGAGTGAACCAATTGAGTTCCTACCTAAAATGGTTTTTTTCCCAACATATATATGCTTTTGTCATGGTTTTTTCCATTTGTGATGTTATATTCATAGAAGTCTCTTTGAACAAATTGCAGGTTGATGGAAGTGCCACTACAGAAGATGTATTTTGCTCAGATTGGCAAGGCCTTCTCCGAATTTGTGGATGAAAGGGATGCTTCAGAATTAGTGGATTGATCTTGGACCAGTAACAGTCAGATGTATGGTACGATAGTCTGCTCCCTTCCCTACCAAAATGCTAAACTTCTCCCTTGTTGTCCCTTATGGCGTCCATTTACCTGATTTGCTGATCATTGATATTCTGTTTATAGAAATATTATGCTGGGTATATGGTATTTATGCAGCTTTTGTTATTCATTGAAGTCTACCATCTTGTTTCACGAACAGCGGAATTTTATTTTATAATAAAAACATTACCCTCTTAAGCACTGTTGATAATGATTCATATATGAAAGTCGTTATTCTGATAAAATCTGCCGCCCTGTATTTGTTTGACATTGGGTAAGACACTATCCTTGGGGCGATCCTTAATACTCTAGGCTCAAAGCGTTTTCTATTTCTAGTTTTGAATGCCAAATTTTTATAATACCTTTCCTTGTTCAGTGCTTATCCTCAATGCCGTTTGTATGTTGAAACCTAAAAAGCATATTGGGATGGTTTAGCTATATCCACTTCAGCTGATAAGGCTCATTTGCCTTTTCTTGTGAGGAAAATTTGGAGTAATCTGGCATAGTAACCGAAATGAAGGGAGCTGTAATTTTGCAGGAAGTGTTTATTTTTTGGGGTTTTGATACACCTGCATTAGTTTGACATCTGATTAACTGATCGTTCGTTTTTGAATTGTTACAGCGGGGGACAAGCGCAAGCTGGAAGACGTGATAGTCGTGGGGTGGTCATGGTGGAGGTAGTTCCGAAGAAAGAAGGAGGGGTGGGGGGGGGGGGGGNNGGGGGGGGGGGGGGGGGGGGGGGGGTGTCCAGGACTCCAGGATGTGGAAGAGGCGGTGGTTTTGACTTATGGGAGCAGGGGGATAGGAGCAAGAATTTGAGGACAGAGGAGGAAAAGGGCAATGGTGCGCGTCTAATAGACCCAAAACTTTGAAAATCAACCTTCATGCCATTTTCAAAGAAGTTCATTGGACAGAAGCAACTTGGCTTATTCCCGATACACAGCTTTGAAAGGAGATTAGAATATAGATGGAATAGAAGTTACTCCCTTATCGTTCTTTTCTTGGCCCAGTTAGGAGTCTTATTAAGAGTTGCAAGCATCCTGAGCAATACATCATGTATTCTTGGGAAGATACGGATTCAGCCCTCCTGGATTTATTTGAGGATAACCCAGTTAGCAAGCAACACTTGAGAAGAAGGTCACATGGATGATGATGATGATGATGATGATTATTGACGGTTCAATTGTGAGTATGTAGAAGCTAGGAACTCATTCTTTTATTTTATTTTCAGAAGAAACATTAGGGATTATGATATTCTGATTGATGTGGGGTGAATCCTGAAGATCCATTTTCTGGTTTAGATTATACAGATTGATTGAGGATAGTATGATAATAAGCGGCTAAAGAATGACGGAGTCACTATTCACTCCAGAATTGATCGGGATTCAAGATTCTGCGCTTCTAACCTGTAAGCAACTAAGCATGTCTGCTTCTTGTACTGCCACCACATTCTAATTTTTTGGTTCTTTTATTTTCACATGGAGACTGTCCAATCTGTGCTTTTGCTTCTCACTGCTCTTATGTGTACATTCTACAAGCACTATTCTTTTCTATATGTCATTAAACCCAATGGAAAAAGTTCATCTTGTTACACCATCAATAACTAGTTTCTATTGATATCTTCAGAAAATTCATTGCTTCTTCTGAATTTATAGCTGACTCAAGGCATTCAAATATTCTATCTGGTTTGCTAGTATTCCGCTTATGTGTGGCTGTTAACCGTAGATCATCTGGACTCTGGATCATGAATTTACCTTTGAAATGTAGTTACTTGCACAGTTGTTGATACCAAAATATTACCAAGAACGTACCTGAACTTTTTGAATCTCTCTTTAAAAGTTAGAATTTAGGGAGTTTAAATTGAAGTAAATCTGGTTATTGCTCGATTAATGTATGTAACCAATAACCATCATAGACTATGATGCTGTAGTACAGTAGAAAGGAAAAAAAACATTTTCATTTGTGTGGTCGATCATCCTATAGAAATACGTCTCCTCAACTAAAATTCGTTGCCTTGAAAACCATCACAACACACTATTAATGATTTATATTGGCAAGAATGCAGTATATGTTAAATATTGAACATTTTCCTCATATGTGAGGGGGCTCTTCTAGAATCAGACACCTTTTTCCTTGTTGACACCAGTGCAACAATTTATCTTGCAATAAACTATTTTTCATAGCTTTGTGATGTCTATGAAAGACACATTTGCTGCCTGAGATGTTGATTCGAACTTGGTAACAACATTAAGGATATTGCTGCATATAACTTTGGAAATCAGGATGTTGAGATGATAAATTAGCGTATAACGTGATATGGAGCACATGATAGTTTAATACTCTGTATCTATTTTGATTCTTTGACGGATCAAATCCTGGTTGGTGACTTGTGTAATTCTCTCAGTGTTATTCTTGGCTGATTCCCAAATTCATCATGTAAGACTAGGGAAATAGCAATCCATTGATATTTGAGAGTATCAATTCTATTTTCTGTTATCTGGTTTGTGCACGACTGATTATTTCTATACTCTGTGTTTGTGGTATGTGCATGTACTGGTTTATCTCTTTGAAGTCATCTTTATCAGTTTGGTTTTCGCGAAAGTAGTAAGTAACCTCTTTGTTTGCTCATTCGTGAAATTAGGCCCCTTAAGTTTGGAGTGTAGTAATTGACCCCTTTTACTTTAACAAAATGTGAAAATGAACCCATTTTTATTTTGTCAACCTAAATCTTATAATTAAATCAATTTAATTTTAAGTTCATCATACATATATAATAATTCCTACAATTTTACAACTTTTTATACAATTCAATAAATCTCAGCAGGTTTTTCTCAATTTACTACAATTACGAGTATAATACAACTCATATACATTTGAGTATTTTATAAAATAAAACTTTGCCAATTTTTATGTAACTTATGCATGCAAAATTAATTTTAATGTATAATTAATTTTTTATATGAATTTAAAATAAACCTTTACGTGCTCTTAGCAAATTGTATAAATGAATTTGAAATAATTTTTTTGTGAGATTTTGGTTAAAAATTAAGAGTGGGTTAGATTTCACTTTTGGTAACCTTATGGGGTTCATTCACTACACATCAAAATTAAGGAGCTTAATTTCACAGTTGAGCAAACTTAAGGCATCTAATTGCTATTTTTGCGGTTTATTTTAAGCAGACTAGCAATCAGCCTCAAGGTGGTATTGCTAGGCCTAATTGGACCAGAGTAACCCGGTTCGGATCTGATATGCTAACAGTCATAACACCCATGAAGTTACTAGTTTGAAATTGTGTGCATATTATATATGTGACACATGACAATAACCATAATAGTAACAGCCCAATGAAACTTACCCCGGGTTAGGTTACGACAAAGAAGAACCACTGCTTTTCATTACACAACAATGCACGAGTGCATGACAGCAGCTTTGGCTGTCGCCGCAAGTATAGTTCGTCTGTAGCAGGCCTAGTGACCATTTGCCAATATAGGTGCCTAAACCTCTGTTCCACCGTTGGCGCCATAATCAACGAGCACCACTTAGTATGGAATAAAATTTTAGTACCACCATATTCACAGTTAATATTATATCCATTTATAACAACGATCGTATTACATTAATATAAAATTAAATATGAATATGGTAAATACAACTGCTTTTATGTTTACAGTACACCGTCTCTCAGTGAAGGCATGACTTGGATAGTACGTTC
Source organism: Silene latifolia subsp. alba (assembly GCA_001412135.1). Taxonomy (NCBI): domain Eukaryota; kingdom Viridiplantae; phylum Streptophyta; class Magnoliopsida; order Caryophyllales; family Caryophyllaceae; genus Silene; species Silene latifolia. The sequence goes on along the minus strand of LHUT01008407.1, from coordinate 2,975 downwards.
ATCTTGAACACCAACATCCTTCGCATACACTTTATTTACTCTTTCCATAACTTCCTTCAAACTTGATCTATTTTCAGGGTTCGGCACCGTACAAGCTGCACCAACATGAAGCAACTCCACCATATTATCCTTACAGCTGGTCGACTTTGACACAATCTCCGAGTCAAGCAATTCACTTTCTCGTCCCTCGGCAATTGCGGATGCAACCCATTGGACGACGTCTGTGCCACCCTTGGTTGTATTGAGATACTGTGAAGGAAACTTACATGTAAGGATCTCAAGAATGACTACTCCTAAGCAATAAATATCAGATTTGGGAGAAACTGTTTGAGCTTCTGTGAATTCAGGCGATTTATAGGCAAATAATGCAGTGGACACAACGCTTGGATTTGTCATTGTATTAAAGCCATAATCTGAGAGTACTGGTTCATATTGCAGGTTAATGAGAATGTTGCTTGATTTCAAGTTTCCATGGGGCAAGTCACATGGTGCAAGTTGTGCATGTAGGTAACTCAGTCCTTCTACTGTTCCTTTGATGATCTTCAATCTTGTTGGCCAATTGAGTTCAGCATGCGCTGCTCCTCGTTCACCTGAAAATCCCTAGTCAGAGGTTAGAACACATAAACTTTATCATATCTTAATGTCTCGGGTTTTAGTCTGGGTGGATAAGAGGGTTCAGAATTTCAGATGGAAATAAATTGTTTTCTGATGATCCTTAATGAAAATTGCATTGGACAGTTGCTTGGTCATATTTTGACAATTTAGCGAGTCACTTTGTCTTGTTATGTCTCAGTTCATTGACAGAATAATGAATCCTTAATTATATTAGGAGATAGAAATAATAGTACCGGGCTACTGGCATAGAAAATAAAAGGGATAAAAGGAAGACTTACCATGTAGAAGGAAGTGCAAGCTGCCTTTAGCAACATGTTCATAAACAACCAACTTCTCTTCTTTCCGGTAATGATAAGCCAGAGGAGGCAATATATTCTTATGCCTTAAACTAGCCAATTTCCGCATCTCTTCATCAAATGCATCAGTCTCCATCTTATTCAACTCCCTCATCCTCTTCACCACCACGGACAATCCATTAGCCATCACTGCCTTATAAGCGGATCCCATCCCGCCATTCCCAAGAACCTCAGCCGAGGCCTTCATTAGATCCACTAATCCAAACATGCCCCTATCTTCATTGACAATTGTTAGATCCCCGACCCCACCACCTTTAGTTGACCCTCTTCGACTTGAATTGCTTCTTTTTGAGGATTGACTTGAGCCCTTTCGACTCAAATTTGGTGCCACCTCTACCACCTCGACCACACCGTCACTAATCTTATTTGCTTTGCTCGCTAATTTGGCGTTTTCAGGAGCTTTGACGGTCTTAGTATAAGCCGTGGGAATGTCTTTTTCTTGATCTTTTCGCTTTTTTGCCACACAAACTACAAGAATAATTACTACTAATAATATTACTACAGCTACAATCACTCCAGTTGATAGACCTTTGCTCTTACCTTTCTTATTAGGCTCCTCATTATTACTAGCATTTGATCTAGGGTCCTGTCCTTTGTTTGTCGTCGTTATTTGGTCACAATTCTTACCTACAATTTGCCCACAAAGATTAGGGTTTCCTGCAAAGGAAGAGGCCTCAAAACTTGAAAGACTTAATGGGATTTCCCCTGTCAATTGGTTGTTTGACAGATCGAGAGATATCAATGGAGGCCGCTTAAGTTCTGGGATTAAGCCAGAGAATTGATTGTTATCGAGGTGTAATTCAATAAGATATCGAAGATGAACCAACGACGGAGGAATTGCTCCTGAGAATTTGTTGTTAGAAAGCCATAGTTTCTTCAATGATCCCATTTTTGAGAAATAATCAGGAGCAATTTGCCCACTAAACTCATTGTTTGTCAAGTAAATGGCTTTTAAGGCACCTAAACGGTTAAACTCCGGGATTGTACCACTAAATTTGTTGTCTTCAAGGGTAATTGTCCGAAGTCCGGGAAGACTGGTCAAGACACCCACGTCGACATTGCCGGATAAGCCCATTGATTTAAGGTGGATTCCGGTTATAATTCCATCAAAACAAACAATGCCATTCCAACGAGCTTGGCACGGCATGGTGTTAGGGTCCCAATTGCTAAGAGCATTGGAATTTGCTAAGGAGTTTTTGAACTTTATTAGGGCGTCACCGTCTGATACTGAATATGTCATTTGAGAAGACGAAATAAGGAACAAAATGAAACATAAAAATGTGCAATGTGGTGTCTTCAAAGTTTTGTGTGCAAAGGCCATTAGATCTTAGCCAAAAACGCGATTGTGCAATGTGGCTTCGATAATGACAATAACAACGATGAAAATGTCGAGAACAACAACGAAGTATCTTCAATTGTATGTAAGGTTTTTAGATGGTTGTTTACAGACGATTTTATATTCCTACAATGCTTAATGTTCATGGTGGTTTTATTAATATTATTTTATTTTTTTTGTCGAATTTTTTTTTTGGTAATTTGTTTTTGTTTCAACACTTTTTTTTTTTTTTTTTTTTGCTTTTTTTTATAAAAAANNTTTTTTTTTTTTTTTTGGATTTTTGCTAGAAAATAGAAGAGAGCCTCGGATGAGAGGAGGCCTCAATGAGTGAAATGGTAGGGAGAAAGAAGAAAATGGATTGAGAGGAGAAAATCTGTTGGTTTGACAAAGGTCAAAGCAAGAACAAAGCTCAAACATTGGATTTTTTGGGATTTCTATTCCATCCACTTGTACATTCCATTTGTCTCCTACTTGAGTGGATATCATCACATGAAGCATTTATATATAGAGTTGGCATTATATATGAGATTGTTCCTTTAAGACGGATTATTTTTGTCTGAAATAAATAAGATGGAGTTTTGTAATTATTTATGGTCAAATGTAACCCCAATGGTCTTAAACAAGAATTTGCCTTTATATATAGAATACTTCCTCCCATCCAGACCAAA
>LHUT01008406.1:0-10036 GCA_001412135.1 Silene latifolia subsp. alba | reverse complement strand
TATCACAATATTTATTGATAATTATCTCGAAATATTAAAGATATCGTAAATATCAAAAGACAAAATTTCGGTGTCTACGCTATCTCAACCAAAAGTTTAAGTTGATGGTTAGAGTCCGAAAATCGTTTTTATACTCTAATATACCTTTAACCTAAAATTAATTCTACGTATAAATGTACGCCGATAAGTATAAAACCTCCCCGACCCTCCAAACACATTTCGTGTCAAAACCCTAGCAATCCGCAAATAATCCCAATCCTCTCAATTTGCCGCACTCGTTCACTCTTCAATCTCTCAAGTTTCAACAACAATCATGGTAAATTCTTCTTCTTCAATCTCTCTTACATCTTTATCCTCTAATTACGTAAATTATCTTGCTGTATTATTATTCAATTGCCATGAAATATTGGAGTACTTCAATGTATTATACTCGAATTGCAATGTAATCTAAATAATTTTATGTAAAAATGAAATAGGCGGAAGTAGAGGTGGCGAATTCGGTGGCGGTGGCGGTGCCGAAGAAGCGAACATTTAGGACGTTCTCTTATCGTGGAATTGATCTTCCCGCTCTTTTGGATTTGAAGACTGATAAGCTTGTTCAGCTTTTACCTGCTCGTATTCGTAGAAGGTTGTTATCAATTTAATTCTTTTATGAGACGGGTTTTATGTTATAAAGTACTATATGTTTATAATTACGTATTTGTTTTATTGAGAGGGTCTCATGTTAAAATTACGAGTTGTGGCTTGTATAATGGGGTGTTTGTAGTTGTTATGATGCGATTTAATTATGAGGATATGTTTCATTGAGACGGTTTCATGTTAAAATTGCGAGGGTGAGTTGTATGATGTGGTACTCGTAGTTGTTATTATTGCACTTTATTTACGAGTATATGTTTTACTGAGACGGTTTTATGTTAAAATTACGAGGGTGAGTTGTATAATGTGGTACTCGTAGTTGTTATTATGCACTTTACCTACAAGTAATAGTTTTATTGAGACGGTCTGTGACTTGCATAATGTGGTACTTGTAGTTGTTATCACTCAATTTAATTATGAGTATATGTTTCATTGAGACGGTTTCATGTTAAAATTACGAGGGTGAGTTGTATAATGTGGTACTAGTACTTGTTATTATGCACTTTACCTACAAGTAATAGTTTTATAGAGACGGTCTGTGACTTGCATAATGTGGTAGTTGTTATGATGCAGTTTATTTACGAGTGTTTGTTTTATTGAATCGGTCTCATGGTAAAATTGCTAGTTATAGAGTTCTAATAGAAGATTATGAGACGGTCTTAGGTAAAATTACGAGCTGTGACTTGCATAATATGGTAATTGTGAATTAATTAGGTAAAAAGCTATCTATCTAGTTTTAATAGACGATTATATGGATTATTACGTCTGAGACCGTCTTAGGTTGAATTATTTTGAGGACGATTACACAGTGGGGCCTTATGTTAATATCACAAGAGCGATTATGTAATGAAGTAATTGGGCGTGTTAATGTCTCTAAATCGAGTTACTGGATTAGAATGTGTTGTTCTGTTCTCGTTTATTTTGATTGTTTGTGTTTTGATTCGTTTATTTTTAATCAAAAGGACTGAAAGGGGATTGAAGCAGAAGCCTATGGCTCTCATCAAGAAGCTCCGTAAAGCAGTATATCTTCCTCTGATCTCTGCTACTATATTTTATCGTAAATGCATTTCCCTGTCCGCTTTGTAAGAAATCTTCCTCTCTGCCAGTATATTTTATCGTAAATGCGCTTTGTAAGAAATCTTCCTCTGCTAGTATATTTTATCGTAAATGCATTTCCCTGTGCGCTTTGTAAGAAATCTTCCTCTCTGCTAGTATATTTTATCGTAAATGCATTTTTCTGTGCGCTTTGTAAGAAAATAGAAGGTGTGAATTTCGTGTTTGATTGTTGATTTCATGTGACGAACTTTGTATATACATATTATATTAGAGTAGACTGGCTCCTCGCCTTCACGCGATGATTTGTTCATTTTCCGTTTCCCTAGAAATTTCGTTTATTAGGAGTATGCTTTTCTCGTGCCTAAAAACTTCCTCCGATTTAATGATACAGAAACTCGAGGCCCCAACTGGTGAGAAGCCAGAGCCAGTCAGAACCCACCTTCGAAACATGATCATTGTTCCCGAGATGATTGGTAGCATTATTGGTGTCTACAACGGCAAGACCTTTAACCAGGTTGAAATCAAGCCGGAGATGATTGGTCACTATTTGGCCGAGTTTTCCATCAGTTACAAACCTGTAAAGCATGGTAGACCCGGTATTGGTGCCACCCACTCTTCTCGGTTTATTCCTCTTAAGTGAGTCGCTGCCCTCACCGCGGATCCCTTTCAATACTTTCTTTGCAAACAATGAAACAATTGAGAAATTTTTCTTGGCAGTGATTGTTACTGCATAATGTAGTCTTAGCTTTGGATGGCAGTCTTAAGTTGGTTTTATTGTTTTTTTTTTTTTTTTTTTTTTTGGCAGCTGTAAAGTTGGTTTTATTGTTGAATTGCGGTTTTTGATTTTAGATTCGTCTCAAAAAATTGAATGAATTGTTTAAAACTTGTGTGCTTACAATTGCTCCGTTCTATGTTTTAAAACTTGTGTGCTTACAATTGAATGAAATTAGTATTGAACTCGAGATGAGAGAGTATAATACTTCGTGATGCTAGAGGCGGTCAACGTGTTGTGCTGGTGCGGGTTTAGCCAGGCCTGCCACAAGGTAGACTGCAATTGATCAGAGTGGCCTAAGGGACTGCTTGACCATAAGGAGGGACGGGCTGGGCTCTCTTATGTCTAGCCCGGACCAGGCTCATAGTTTTTTATTGGTTCCGGGCGGGCTGGGCTTGGAGACATTGTCCTGGACTCCTGGTCTTAACATTAGTTGGAGGGCGGGTTCCTAGAGACGGAAGTCGGTTGTGCCGGGCAGCGCCTCGTGCCGGCCCACCGTGCCTGGAGGGGAAATTAGCACGAGCTAGGCCTACAAAAGTGGGCTTCGTTTCGTGCCGGTGAAATGAAATGGCGGCTCAGGCACGACTCAGGGCGTGCCGTGTTTGACCGTGCCCAAGTAATTTCTTCACTCCCAACTTTGTTTCTTTGCATTTTGGGAGTGCCCAAAGCGTGCCGAGCTGAAGTGGGCCGTGCCGTGCTTGGGTTAAACACGAACTTCTTTCTAAAACTTAGGCCCAGACACGACCCATGCCATGCCGTGCTAATCCCAGCTAAAATGGGACATGAACCGTGTTGGGACGTGCCGGTCCAACGGCCCGCGTGCTCACTTCCATCTCTACTGACCCCTAAATTGGTTGCAATTGATCCATTTGACTTTTCTATCAAAATCAAGTCCCTTTCACTAACAAGGAATCAAGTATCAACAACTCATGAATGTCTTCTATCAAATCAAAGAGGCATGAACAACAGACCAAACAACAATTGAACTAACTAATAAGTAAAAAACTAACCCCATAACATCCTATCCAATTAGTGAGTTTCAATATGGCCCAATTTAAAAGCTTGTTATTATCATGTTCAAAATAATGATGGATCATAACTAACAACGCACCCAGAAAAGGCATAAAAAAACAGATGAGACACCACAATACTTGCTTACCAAAACATATCAACAAAATCTTGCAAGATTAGTACATGTTACACATGCTTGGTCAAAATTTTCCTAGGAGTGTGTGAAGCTCAAGTGGTCAATGCCCATCTCCGAGTGTCGAAACATCGGATATGGGTATAGCTATTCAAAAATCCAACCAACCGGTCTGGTCTCCAGGTCTGAAAAATCTAACTAACCGGACAGGTCCAAATCAAATAAAACAAATTTGGTTTGAAAAAGTGATCTGAACCTCTAACCCATACTGGACCGGACAATTCCAATCCGGTCCAGTCATTGGGTCTTGAAAATAGGGATGACCGGCCTAGCTTGGCTCGACCCATCACATCGGCCACAGTTTTCACCAGCCCGGCTAGCTCACGTGCTAGACTGGCACAAACCGCCTGTCAAGGCCGGGAATGCAATGATGCAAAGATTAAAACTTTATCAAATACTAAAAGGTCTCTAACCATGTTATACCATCTAACTATAATAAACAGAGAATGTCACAAAGCACAGAATATATTTTTTTCACTTTGAAACTCCAATGTTCTAACTTTGTTGGCCCTGCTTTGGCCTATAATATAACTATTACAACAATGCTTAAAATGTTTTTTCCTGAACCCCCCAAAAATGCTCCTGAAATTAGAAGCCTATCCCTAAATCAGCATTTGCCTAGGCGAACGGAACTATGTACTGGAGGAATTCATGTTTTTTGGATCATGGGTTTGTTGCAGACTGTGATGCCACCACCGGCACACGGGGATGATTGTGATCGCCTTCATATGTGACAATAAGCATGGAATCATCGTCTAAGCACCTCTCCACATGTTTCCTAGCCGGGCAGCCTCTCACACAGCTACACTTGTAGTAACCCCTGTAGATGAATCAAGTTTTAGAATAAGAACTCGTCTTTGCAATGACAACGCAGAAATTGACATTACGAATCTATCAGAAGAAGATTCGAGTTTGATCTCCGCATAAAGCATTGGAAAAATGGAGATGTATTTAGACATGGCAATCTGGTCATTTGGATTAGGTCATTTCAGCTATAGTGTATACCAAGCGCTTTAGGCCGGGTCATGTCATTGTTGCGAAAGTATCAAATAAAACATTTTGAAGGGGGAATGTAAATAAGACCACGTTCATTAAAACGTAAACTATAGGTTTGATTAAGATTTAGTTACCATCCTAGGTATCAGTTTGCAGACTTCTGGCCGATGCAGTAAATTACTGTAACAAATATGGCTTCATGATAGAAGTCGCCCGATGTACAAAAATAAGCACAGATATAACGAAAAACTCTCTGTTGTGGCTCAAATAACCTAAATCTCTCTGTGAATCGCTTGCCATGTTTAATACAAAAAAAAGACTCCTTGTTTAATCAACAAACCGAAGTATTCTATGATGACAGAAAACATTATGGTAATTTCTCCGCATTATTAAAGATGACTAGTAAACATGAAGTCATGAAGTATAGAAAGATGAGTCACGAAATTCAAACTGTATAACAAATTACCTAAAAGGGAATCGAGTATCTAATGATACCTTAAGTTGCAACCGAGACTTATTGTTACCTACTGTGATTCTACGATTTTTCAAATATCAGAATTTACGATTCAATGCTATGAACAAGCTTCATGATCCAAGCATATATACCAAGATGGTCAGGCAGATAAAAAATTCAATGGAACGGGATCTAGCAGGATTTTTTTTTTCAAATGGCAACATTACTTTCAGCAAGAATTTACCATTCACGTTACCACAGAATTTTAAGGAAACAAGCTAATATGAGTTCTTGCAAAATATACAGCAGCAGTAACATTAGTTCAGCTAGGTCAAGTATTATACCTAGGATGCGGTGAGCCCTTGATTGGTTTCTGCCCGTATTTTCTCCATGAAAACTCGTCCGGTGGAATATCAGCTAGCTTGTTGCTGACAGCAGGAACCTTGATAGATCTCCTCACCCTATGCTTCCTATATCAGGCAAAAATAAGAAATAAGAAATCATCGTATCGACATTTAATCCTACAAAGAATGCAATAGCAACCAACAAAATCTAACAAACCTCTTCTTCGAACAATGGCAGCTTCCGATCTTCCCACATTTCAAATTTCCATCTTTGATCATGCCAGGGCCCCTCTTTTTAAGTTGACTTGAATCCTGACCCGACCCATGACTCATGCCAGTCAAATTAAACCCATTTTCACGCAAATTGGCCGCATTTGCATCAGCACTCCATGAGGCAATTAATGACCGAGAGGAAGACGACAATGCGGGTAAAGAACAAGGGTTATTGAAATTCAGATTAATCCCACTAATACTCCTCTTATACATCAATTCAGCCTGCTCTTTCAATTTCTGGTGAAGCTTAAGCTTCTGTTGCATCTGCTGTTGCTGATAGAACTGATACTGTGCCATCGAGCTCGGGTTATGAGGTAGTTGAAACGGGATTTTCCCACTAGACGATCGTGGGTCCATTGACAAAAACCCCAAAGACATGCAACTTTTTCCAGATGTTGAACCATTTTCATGGGCAGAACCCTCCTTCAGATTTGTTCCTAAATGCTGGGGTTTCCCATTCCACGAGCGTAAATCTAGTGAACCATTCCCCAAGGACAAGCAACTTTTCCCGGTTGTTGAACCATTATGAACAGACCCCTCGTTCAGGTTGGTTCCCAAATGCTGGGGTTTCCCACTCGATGAGGGTAAATCTAATGAACAATTCCCCAAAGACAAGCAACTTTTCCCAGTTGTTGAACAATTTTCATGGACATGACCCTCACTCAACTTGGTTCCGAAATGCTGGGGTTTCCCACTCGACGAGTCAAAATCTAGTGAACAATTCCCCAAAGACAAGCAACTTTTTCCATTTGTTGAACCATTTTCATGGATAAAACCCTCATTGAAATTGGAATTGAAATCAATATACGGGGCTTTCCCTCTCGACGAGCCTAAATCTAGAGAAAAATTCCCCAAAGACGAACAACTTTTCCCAGTTGTTGAACCATTTTCATGCACACAACCCTCCTTAAGGTTGGTTTTGAAATGCTCGTTTTTTCCACTTGACGAGCCTAGCTCTAGTGACAAATTCCTCAAAGACAAACTACTTTTCCCAGTTGTCGAACCACTCTCATGGATCAAACCCTCATTCAAATTGGTTTTAAACAACTGAAAACCCTGATCAACGGGTTCTTTGCCTTTTTCCGATTCAATCTTAGAATCGGTTTGGCTTTCCAAGAAAGTGTCTTGGAGTAAAGGGGTGGTCTTATTTTGATTCACTATCCTAGCCCTTGCATGTCCAACACCCTTGCCAAGATTCGACACAACCCGCTTGAATTTACTCACAGTTTGCTCAGTTTCAGCAACTAAATTCTTATTCGCGGTATTATTTTCTTCAGGTTCAGCAATGATTCTAAGAACTTTATAACAATTCTCAATTGCAGCTTTACTAGCTTCCTCAATTCCTTCCATTTCTTCAAGGAAAAGGGGAAAAATTACACCAAAGATCAAATCTTTAAACCCTAATTTTAATCTCTAACCCCACCAAAACCCACAAACAGTTCAACTACCATCTAACACTAATAAATACACTCTTCAATCAACCCAAACATATTTTCAACTGCACATTTATCACAAACATAGTACTAGTCAATTACCCAAATAACCAAAAATTCAACCTTTCATAAAAATACATTGTCATATCATTTATATAAACTACTAAAATTCCCAAATAACAACCTTTTTTTTTTTTATAAAAATTCAATTAGCATTAACATTGATAAACTACTAAAATTCCTAAATTTCAAAAAAAATCAACCTTTTTAAGACAAAAATCAATTAGCATTAACATTTGTAAACAACTAAAATTTTCAAATAACAAAAGAAGATCAACCTTTCATGAAAAATCAAATATCACAACATTTATAAACTACCACTAAAATTCCCAAATAACAAAAAAAAATCAAGCTTTTTATGAAAATTCAATTAGCACTAACATTTATAAACTACTCAAATACCCAAATAACAAAAAAATTAAGCCATTGTATAAGAAAATCAATTAGCATTAACATTTATAGACTACTAAAATACCCAAATAACAAAAAAAATTAAGCCATTTTATAAAAATTCAATTAGAATTAACATTTATAAACTACTAAAATTCCCAAATAATAAAAAATTCAACATTTTTATAAAATTTTAATTAGCATTTAACTACTAAAATTCCCAAATAACATAAAAATTCAATATGTAACATTTATATACTAATAAAATTCAACTAAAATCAAAATGAGCATGCTTAAAATTAAAAATGACAGTGACACAAAATGAATTCTAGTACTAAAAAAATCATGGACATAACAAAAACACACCAACACTATCCCAGTGTCTTAATGACTCCCACAAATTGCGGGTTTAGAGGGTCAGATGTACACAGCCTTACCCGGATATTCATAACACAAAGAGACCGTTTCCGAATAACAACTAAAAATTAAAAAACACAACTGAAAATAAAAAAGAAAAAACAAGGAAAAGGACAGACCTTTACTAAATTCAAACCCTAGATTCTTCAACCATGAAAAGACATGAAAGTGTGAATGTGATGACTTGAACTTACATACAGTTCATACTGCTTCATCTTTATTTATTTATTTATTTATATAAGTATTATTTATGTATTCATTTTTTTTTTACTTTATTTATTGAGAAAACAAGGGGAAAATAAAAAATTGTAGAGAGATGAAGAGGGAAGGAGGGTAAGTTGGGATTTAAATAAGCATTCAAGTGAAAGATGTTGAGAACAAAAGTTGTAAATGAAACTGTTAACTCAGGTTAGAGATTTCAGATGGGTCCCAAATTAAGACCTTTTTCCTCTTTTTATTTTTTACAAATTCTTATCGGAGATATCCGTCTTAAATAGTAAAACGGGTTAAACAGATGAATTGGACAAAACATAGTTAGCTGAGGGAATGCTTAACTCTTGTCTCGGCCACCTATATAAGTTATCATTTGACTCGTTTTATACTTAAAACTGACATGTCATTCTTAAGTGTAGGTAATTTTATTTTAGACTGTCTTAAGTTCTTAACATAAGACTTCTCACAAGTCACAACTACTTTTTATTTTCACCTTCTTTATTTTAATCGAGTGAGGTCGAGTTAAGTTAAGGTGGTAAAATCTACTATTTTTTATTTGTTTATTTATTTATTTAAATAATGAGGAATATTAAGTACACTCATAGTTTTACTTTTAGTTGTTTACTTAAGAGTACCTAAAAAGGTGAAAATCATTAGTACTCTTATCAAAAAATAAAGTAAATTATTAGTAGTAAGTGAAGTCTTTTGTGTGTGTTACTAGAGTACAACGGTTCATTTCATTGACTTATTACTTGGAATTATTATGTGAAAATGTTATTTTTATCAACCCACTTGGGTAGTTGGGTGGGGTTACATTGCTTGTAATGAAGTTATGTACCGTTTACCTAGGGTAAATGACGTGGCTGGTATTGGCTACTTTACCACTTGTTTTACACTAATGTGTTAAGTATAAGCGATGTTATTTGACATGTTTTAATATTAACACAAATATATGTCTTTTAAGAAAGATCAAAATGAAATTAAGGGATCACGGGTGACTTCCTAATCATTTACTAATATGATTTATTATTATACTCTTTACATTTCAATCATCATTTGTCAAACTTTAACTAAAAATACATCTATAAAGAATAATAAATATGTAAATAAATGAACAAAACAAAGGAAGTATATATAATAAAACAATTTATTACATTCTGATGAGTACATTTAAATTTCTCTAGATTCACTATACTAACTTTGTGTAAATTCATACTTGCGAGCATTTGATATATTCCGTATTTTTTACTCGTATTTGTCAAGTAACGTGTTAAGTTTTTAGGTTTGTGCTTTTGCGTCTTTTCCGCCGTAGTCTAACTTATCTTTTTCCCTTAAATCACGTATTGTCAACTGCAACACAAAAAGTAATATAAGACCAACCGGTTATGAATCGTCTACTAAGTGTAAAATGTGACTCAATTGCTTAATCCACCTGGATTTAGCGATATGCACGATATATTTATGTGGATTCACATGAATTAATTTCTTTACCATGCTAAAACCCCTTTATTAGTGTATCAAGAGTCATAAAATTTAAGGTCATTTACTGATATAATTTATTATTGTATATGGAGGAAATAATTTGTTACAATCTCCTGAATGGTATGTAGGATTCACTATACTAGAGATGAATGTCATTTGTTACTTGCCCATAATATATTAAGTTTTTAGGTTGTATTTTATGTCTTTTCCGCTATGGCCTACTTAGTAACGTGTAACAGATTAATAACCTAACATATTTTTTTCTCTTGAATCAAGTATTCTCAACTACAATACAAAAAAAAAAAT
>LHUT01008405.1:0-10037 GCA_001412135.1 Silene latifolia subsp. alba | reverse complement strand
ATTTTATAAAGTTTTTTACTATCTTTTTTTGTGAAAAACTAAACTTATAAAGATAAAAAAAAAATAGAAAGTAATAATGATTAAATCAACTTTTGCATAAATTATAGTGTAGCGGGTTAATGGGTAAACGGGGCGGGTATGAATTTATATTTCCACCCGTTGGGGCGGGGATGGTTTTGGAAACTTGTACCCGCCACGGGTGACGGGGCGGGGATGAGTACGAGTTTTTCTTGGTGGGTACGGGTACGGGGGAGCCTATATCTACGACCGCCCCGCTCCAATGACATCCCTAATTTGCTTATTAGGGGGGTGGAACCGTGGAAGCCTAGAAGGTGTAGATTTAGTTCACCTTCCATCTAACAAAAAACCTTTACTCCCAAAAGCCATAACCCCCCGTTGTTGTTTAACACATCCTTAAAACCTTCCCCTCTATAATTCCAAGCTTATCCATGGCGTCCTCAACTTCTTTCGTAACTCTCGCAAGGCCCTTATCCTTACCTGCCAACTCCTTTTCTTCTAATTCTAACCTCAGATTACTGGGTAATCTCAATCCTTTTAATTTTCCCCTTTCCCCTGCTTGTTCTCAATTCAAGTTTATGTACAAATTCAATTTTTCTTACGCATTTATGTGTTTCTTCTCAGGTACAAGACCACAGTCACTTAGAATCAATGCCATTGCCACTAAATGGGAACCCACTAAGGTATTTTTCACACACACTCACTCCGTCCCGGTCATTTGTTTACCTTTTGTTAACATAGCCTCTCAGAAGTCATTTGTGTACGTTTGATTAAAATACCCGTCACAAAGAATTAAAAATGTAAATAAATGATTTGGACGGAGGAAGTATTTGTTATCTTAATTGGGTGGATAAAATTATAAAGATTGGACCATTTAATTGGTCGTATGAGTTTGTATCCATATTCGATAAGGTCGAGTTTTGTAATGCAGTTTGTGTTGTTTAATTTACAGGTAGTTCCTCAGGCTGATAGAGTTTTAATTCGTCTTGAGGACCTTCCTGAGGTACAATCACTTGCTCTAGTGTTGATTTATTTGATTCAACTGTTAGTTTAATGTTTTTTTTTTTTTTTTTTTGGTGCTAACTATTAGTTTAATGTTGATATATGAATTCTGAAGGGTGGTCATAACGTCACTCGGAAATGTAGTGTCATTCAACAAACACCTTAGAAAATAAGGGACCTGTTATTGATATGAATGGCTAACGCCACTAAGCCGTTTGTCTGGCGTAGTGGCGTGTGTATAATGTGCCTGTATAATGAGTGACAGTAAGTTTACTCTCTGGCTTTGTGATTCCCGTTCAGAATGCATAAGCTAGGACACTTATAAAGAGATGTGTGGAGTATATTTTTAATTTCTGTGTCGATGTTTGACATGGGTTGTGATCGACTGACTGATTCTTAAATGGCATTTTAGCTTTTTGCTTATTATGTTCGTCCCAATTTCGTTGGGAGCAACCATCAATATGTGTCTTCTAGCATTCCTGCATGCTTCCCGCACAAGAGGAGGGCAAGAAGGCTCTAAAGGAGGCGACAATATATTCCTCCCCCCCCCCCCCCCCCCCCCCTTTTTTTTTTTTCCCTTNNCCCCCCCCCCCCCTCCACCTCTTCTTTTTTTATCACGTAAATGTGCTGTGGATGGCTAATAGGGAATGCATATAACATAAATTGGTTCTGAAATGTCCTACTGAAACATTTGGTGCTCAATTTTGAGCATAGTTCGAATATTTAATTTGTCGAGTTACTACTTCCTTGAACCTGTATAGTTTAGTTTCAGTGTATTCATTGGTTTAAACGGTGATGTGTTTGGGGAAAACATTTTTCTTAAAATTTGTTCTACTGTAAGATTATGCGAATGCACTAAATGGAAGGCTATGCCAATTTTCCCCTCCATCCTGTCTTCTTTTCCCTCCTCCCTCAGATAATTCTCTTCTCAAAAATCAAAGGGAAAATTATCATCCCGACTTGGAGCGCGACGGCCTAGTCGAGGATGATTCTCTGACACCATTACCGTGATTGCGATCGCGATCTTAAACCATGTTCCTATCTCACTGAATATGATGAATCCTTATTTAAGAAAAGTTCGTGTCTTTCATGGTTATTTATTGCATTGATTTGGCTGCATTTGGGTGGAAACATAGTGCAAAACCCTAGAGCAAACTTTGTGTGTGATGCCTGATGAGACCATTCCTGGCTATGTAGTTCCCAAATTCAGAACGCATTGTTCAATTGGAAGTTTGGAACTATTGTGGTATTTGTGCATACTGGTGTCATTCATCAGTTCATGTCCTCCATGTTCACCTCTGTATATCTTATTGAAAATAAGGCCTCTATGTGACAGTTTCTATGTTTGAGACCAATCCAAATACTTGCGTATTCCCATTTGATTATATGGCGTTAGGTTGGTTTTATGACTCACATGTAAGACGGCAAACCATCTCATATAAATTTGTGATTATTGAATTTTTCTATATCTTTGCTTGATACCTTGAAGTTGATGCTTTTGGAAAATTAGCTTACAAACTTGCTATATGACACTTTCCTTCATAGAAATCGGCTGGTGGTGTACTTCTGCCGAAGTCAGCTGTGAAGTTCGAGAGGTACCTTATGGGAGAGGTAAGGAAGTTTGTCTTGCTCAATATTGTCATCCCTTGATTTTGTGCGCAAACATTAAAAAGTATTGTCATGTTTACAGGTCCTGTCTGTTGGTTCTGAGGTTGGGGAAGTGGAGGCTGGAAAGAAGGTACACTCAACAATGAAAAAAAGGGATTGAGCTGAGTGCTGACCCTTACCCTAAATCATCTAGTAATAACACACTAGAAACCTATCCGAACTTGAAATGATCCAACTCAATCGAAATGCAAACATACCTAAAATGAACTGTACCAAAACTGATCTGACTCGTACCAATCTGAATGGCCTGTTCTCCAGGTCTATATATAACCCTAAAAAATTCCTATGTGAGTGTGTATGATCCGTTCATCGCTCGTGCATTATCTGTTCTATAAAATTTTATGTAAAGGAAAATGCGGTGAATTAAACTGAACAAAGAAAGTACTTTTCTTCGGTCGTATTATCTGATTCCCATTCCTTAAACTGGTTCATATGTTGTCAATATGCAGGTTCTTTTCTCAGACATAAGTGCATATGAGGTGGATCTAGGAAGTGATTCTCGTCACTGCTTTTGCAAAGAAGCTGATCTTTTGGCTGTGGTTGAGTAGGCGTTACGCCAGAAGGCGGCTCTATCATTAGATTATTGCTCACGGTTGTTATATCAGCGGCAAAATTTTCAGGTGAATTTAGTTTGAGTTGAGCAAAGACGGTGTCTTTTCTGTAATCATGGTCACGTTATCCTATTTTCTCAGTAAGAACTGTATTTTGTACTGACTGCATATAGATGGATCGAAATTTAGATTGGTCCATCTATAGCGTGAAGAGTAGAATTTATAGAAGTGAACTTGAAGTTAATATGGGTGACGTACTGACGTTATGGGCTCCAAAACTAGTTAATATCGTCTCATATTATAATCATTGTGATTATAAAGTGCGATAAAGGGTGTATTCATAATAAACCATTAAAAGTTACGTAGAATCAAAATTGTCGCGTAAAAATTCTTAAAACTCATTCTTGTAAATTATCAATACAAACATAATTGTTTCTACAATTCTGTAGTTAATAAGTTGAGCATTGCCTTGAATTGGTCCTAATCAGGCATTTAAATAATCCAAGGCCGATTTAAGAACTCGTTCATCACCAGCAGCAATGATACGATAATAAGACGGGGCTTCAAACAGCGGTGAAGCTTCCCAGTAAAGCTTTCCCCCCTTCCAATCAGTTATCACGCCACCAGCGCCTTCAATAATCGGAATAAAAGCAAGAAAATCATACGGACCAAGGAACGACTGGATAATAAGATCATTAAACCCGGAAGCCAATAAACCGTAAGTTAGACACTCGGCCCCATATAACGGTTCTTGAACCTTGTCTGTGACGCGAGTAAATGCTTTGTATTCCTCGTCACTGAAATGCAACGGACTACAAGAGTATAACGTTGCCCTTGACAATTCTTCACAGGATCGCGTATGTGTATTGACTCCGTTCAGGGTTGTTATTCTTCCTTGAACGCCAACCCATCGGTCCTTTAATATCGGCTGATCAATGATCCCGATAATTGGCTTACTTTTGTAAAGAAGAGCAACGAGTGTGCCGAATAAAGGTAACCCGTTTTTGAAGCTTGTGGTTCCGTCGATTGGATCAATGACCCATACAAAGTCTGCTAATTTGTTTTTAGGCATTACCCAACCGCTTTCCTCGCCGTAAATAACATGGTCCGGAAAGCGGTTCAATAAGATTGAAACGATGCGTTCCTCAGCGGCTACATCGGCTGCTGTGACTTGCTCGACAATACATCCATTCTCGTCGCGCTTATCCATTGTTTTCATGGCTTGGGGATTTCGGTAGTACTTCCTGATTATCTCGCCGGCCGCATCAACGGCTTTATTGGCAACCGTAACGAACTCATCCAGTAGTTGTTCAGCTATGTCAACATTGCTAGGCGATGCCATTGAGGTACTCGATAAGGAACACAAAGGGGGCTAGGGTTTTGTAGGGTTTTGTTAATTTCTTTTTTCTTTTTTGTGCAAGATAATATGAGTTATTCATAGATTACATGTGTTTATATATAGGCATAGAGTAACTTGGGGACTTTATAGGATTAGGAAAGTGACCTAGATTCCTAGACGACATAGGATTAGGAAATAGGATTGCATGTGTTTAGGGAAGACCAAAAGATTGTTATTCTTCCTTGAGCAAAAGACGGCCGGCGTGAAGAGTAGAATTTATAGAAGTGAACTTGAAGATCAATATTTGGTATGTTCTGTATTAGATATCCGGGGCTTTAAACCCGGAGGCCAGAACCATGTGTTGGTACAGACACCAGCTTCATAGTACCAGCCTCAGCATAGAAACCCTTTGCCATATTATGTTGCGGCTGTCACCTAGCGGATTTCTAAAAGTGGTTGTATGTTCCATTATGGCCTTGTAAAAAAAAGGGTCCATTTTTCAGCCCAGATTTTTTGAAAACATCACCAATCCTCGATATATCTGCAAATGGTTGGAAACTCCTTTGCAAACGGTGTTATGTTGATTGGCTACGACCATGACAATACTACTATTAAGATTTTAAGTTTCAAAACTAGCATTTGTGAAACATTTTTTCAATAATGACAGCAATTGTTATGTTGATACTGAAACTTCCACATTCCTCTACGACCACCGCGAATGATAGCATGGTAATACATTCTGACACAATGAAAGACATGTACATCACAAGGCATAAATAGCATTCCAAAATGTGACAGCAACGTTAATCCGAAAATGTATGTAATCTTGTAGGAGCATCACCCTGTTAACAAAAACTGAACCTGTTACCAGAACCTTAGTTTAGATCTCGTTAAAATTTCTACAAAAAATCATCTTCACTGCATCTCCTAGTCTCCTACAGTCCTACAATGTACTCCACTTCTGTCAGATAATGTCAGGGTTACGAATGGTATTTGCGTTGACCTAAAACTCGAACCTGATCTTACACTTTCGCTTCATTGGTAAATACCTTACTGTAACTCTTCCTGAACGTAAGAGGTGGAATGAATAACTCAACCCCAATATAACATCCTTTGCTTCCATGCCATTTCTCCAGGGAGAGTGTATTACATGCTTAGTATTTATACGGAACACCAGAGGGCCTACAACCTGTACAAACACGAGTAATTGCTCACTTAGTTCGAGTCATCATCTCCAAATTCATCATCCGTGTCTAATTTCGATTATTGAGCCATAAATAAGGCCACTAGCGCTGCAGCGAACTATAAGTCAATAATGGGTTACCTGCTGTAGGAAGGTAAGACGGAGTCTAGGATGAGACGCTGGATTGTCCTGGCGATTGTCAGAGATACTCCTTGCAAAACCAGACAGAGAGGGAAAATGGAGCCGTGCATTGATCCTGGTTAGATCTCCATACTTGTTTCTGAACTTGCCATGCTGGAAAGTACAGGACAGTGTACTAGACACATTAGCAACAAAAGGATTTACGTTCTCTATAGAAGAAACCTCCTACGAGTCTTCATTTCCATGCCAAAGCCAGGCTCTGAAACTGCCGCCTAAAATATGAACTCGGTAATGGTTAAATCAATAAAATGCCTCAGCTTTATTCAGATATAAAGAGATTACCTATGATAGCTGAGATAGTGGCGCGTAGTTCTCTGAGACGAGCATCATATGCAGGCTGCCACAACATGGCTTTCTCGGTTTGTACAATAAGATCATCTTGAGTCTCCTTTATCTGCCATAAATCCTTACTCGTCTGATATGAAAAAGAACCTTTAGCGTACAACCCAGGCAGCAAAGCAGCAGGTGTCTCGGTCTCTACTGTATTCATGACAGCCAGAGGTCTCCCCTCATTCTTCTGTAACCCTAATCGGTAGTGTAATCCAGATTCAGAAACACGAGAAGCTAAATCAACAGAGATGGATTCAGGAACATTCCAATATTTTCCATTACGGTCGACATACAGTTCAGGCCAAGCTGCATCCACTGTAATGTCATGTTTTGGAAGCTGCAGAGATGAAAACAGCATTAGAAATCAGAAATGTGAAATAGCACGAGTTTGTATCGGGTACTGGGAACTTACCTTGTGAAATAGCATGAGTTTGTTAGAGTCCGTTCCTCCCACCATGGGCTTCTGAGCTTAAGAACAAGGAAGTAGACGATGTGATGGGAATTTGGGTACATAAACCCAAGGAATACGGTGACTTGTCTAGGAAATGTATACCCATATTCATCAGTGCAGAAAGTTTCTTTCCTTCACAAGCAGTAAACTCAGTTTTGATATTACGGAGTACTTAACAACTTCTTCGGACGAAATTGCCCGATTAACCCAACCCACCTGTAAATAGCACATTAGCACCACATTTGGATTTGTTCAGAAAGACGGTATAAGTTGAGACGTAAAACAATTAGCTTTGTGTAAAACCGTTCTATAATACTTCAAAATAACTGATACAGAGATGCTAACAGATTCATTAGATTTATAAACTAGTAATGCTTGACAAATTGAGACCGTTTCATATAAGAATTTGTATCGTAATATAAAAAGAAAATCAATTCAGCGGTGACCACACCCGACAAATTGCTTAGATGATGAAAATGGACAACTAATGCAATCAGCTAGGAAAAAAAAATCGGAACTTTTACATAAATATTTCAAATTTTTCATTATCCAAGGTAGCGAGCACCCGTGCTAGTCCCCTTGGTTCCGTGACCATGCCCCATACACAGAAACAAAGAAACGTGCTTTTAACACAAAGCAAGCACCTTTCAAATCATTTTCATATGTTTGTTCAAAATTCTTGGTACAGAAATGACTTAAAAGACATTATTATAACTCGAAAACACGAATGACGGGAAATTTAAAGAGAGATGACAAAGGTGGACTGACAAGTTGCCAAAGGAATGGGAAAGAAGGAGAGACTGGAGAGCAAAAGTGTCAAAACAAGGTATAATTCCTACAGGAAGCCCGTTTTTCAACAGAGACAGCTGGTGGAGTTTCGGAGCGCGCCCGGCCCGAATGCCATTTGAGGGAAATCGGCTCCCGGGTATGGGCTTAGCCCACCCGTTTAGGTTTACCGGGCTTGAGAGCTGTTGGTCAATGGGTGTACTCAAGGTCGCCATTGTTGAGGTTTTTGTGGGAGGGTTTGGGTTTTATGTAGTGGTGGTTTCAGTCTGCATTTTGTAGTACTTTTGCTGGGTTTTTTTTGTTGGTTTGTGATTATTTTCTGTTGTCGTCTTTCTACTCTGGAAAGCGATAGGGCGCCACCGGGTGACACTGAAACTCAGTGCACCCTAATTTAAAAAAGGAAAATTCAAGAAATTAAAATTTTGTTTTCATTTTTGCGCCATACTACCAAGGATAAAAATGTAATTCTTAATACACCTAATTTATACAGAATCTGATTTCATTTCTGGTGTATCGTCATCAATGAACCACCATAAACAATCAACAGAAATTTGTGATAAAGCTTAATACCTACCAATGCCTCCATCAACACAGAAAACCCATACGTTTTTCTATATGCTGGATTATGGCCTTCGTGAATCATGTCATTATGCAATAATCATACCGTAATCTTGACTTAGTTGATTTTCTGAGATTAACTGTCTCAACTCGATCAATTTTTGTGAAAATGTGAAATATATATAATCTCAATTGCGACATGTGTCGTATGGTTACTTATATTTTAAGGAAGTTCATTGGGTTTGAGTCGAATTATTTTAGATCAAGTCAAACAACATCAAATTTAATTATGGATTAGTAATTTAGCGTATTTGAGTTCATATGATCAACTCCGTCCGTCTAGTTGTTGTTTAATGAACACAATTTTTCTCTTATTTTAATGGCTAAACACTAACAAATGACGATGCAGGGAACATTTTTTTGCTTTTGTGTTATAGAGTTTGTTGGAGAAAATCTAGCGAAAATGTAACAGTATGGATTGGTTAATGAGAAGATAAAATTCCTTAATTACCTTTTATTATAGTTTCATTTTAAATTCGAATTTTTCTAGCGGGAAAATAAAAACATTAGATAAATTACAATTATAACCTCGGTGGCGCCGAGTTTGGGTACCACCGGGTGGCGCCATCTCATTTTCCTAAGGAAAGTGATAGGGCGACACCCGGTGTAATCGAATTTGAGTAACACCCTAATTAAAATAATAAAAATAATATAAAAATAATTTCAACATCTAGATTTTGCGCCAAAAGCACAAAGGATAAATATGTAATTAAACTTTACCCTTATAAATTATGGTTGGAAGTTTGAAGACACGCTCAGTATTTATTGAATCGATATTGATAATTATAGAAATAATTAAACACATTATCATTCACGAATCACGGCTAGTGAAATTCAGCGGATGTGATTACTATAATTTACAGCTTAAGATTCTATTATATTTTGATAGATTATTAGGACTTCATGCAATTGCTAATGACTACAATTTAAACAAACGATGAACTAGTAATGTAAGATGAACTGAGCAAGTGCACGATACATACACATTCATAGTTTCATACTTTACCTAGTTGACATTCATACTACTATTAAATTAGTGCACCACCATATCAATTTTGTTTACCACGCCATTGATGATGACTCCAACAAGATGGAGAGAAAACTAACATACCTGATTGTGCCGTATAAAATCCAATTTATTTTCTTTCAAAAAAGAAAATTCAATTTATTTAGTTCCTTATTTTTAGTGTGCGGTTAGGCAGATGTAGCTTGACATAAATTTCCAGTAATACCCTTTTGTATATTAATCAATTCAAAATTTTAAAACGTAAAAAAAAGCCACGAATATGAAGTAAATTACAATTATGCCATAGGTGTTACTCAAATTGAGTAACACCGGATGTCGCTATCTCATTTTCCTTTAAAAATTACCCATAATAACCTAAACTGAACCCAATTCAATTGCGATACTCTATTTAACCAGTATTAATTTTAAAACGGATATATGCATGTTAAGAGAGACTGGTTGTTTATTTATTTGCATCAGGAATATGCTGGGGCGGTAGGCGAAATATCGATTTTGCATTATCGGACAACGTGGGTGGATTTCACAATGCCGTATATCGAAGCTACAATAACAATGTTGGTTCCGATAGTAAAGGAACCTCCTACAATCAAAGCAGCAGGATTTTCATTGATAGGAATCACTTATGCATGTCTTATTACAGCATTTGTAATAGGCTTCATAGCCTTCATTGCTGCCACCGTATATGCTTCCGTTATATTCTCCAGATTTTTCAGAAAAAATGAGAATAGCCCGTCGAGTAAGTACCTTGTTGATGTTCTTATCTATAAAATATTATTAAAAGGTTAACCTAAAAATGCCACGTAGACAATGCCACATGGGATGAAAAAAAACCACGTATACAATAACAATTTGACTTGGCAAAC
>LHUT01008402.1:0-10039 GCA_001412135.1 Silene latifolia subsp. alba | reverse complement strand
ATTGGTTAGCTTCCGAGACTCCTTCACGCTTCGCGAGGCACAATACTTTTGCTCAAAACCTTCCATCTCAATAAATGCATGCTAAGGGGACTGAAAAAGGCACGATTCCACTACTTTCGGGTCCGTTCCTGCAATTAAGGCAAACCAAACCAAAGTAGCCTATTCGGGGCATTTTGCAATACAAAACTACGAGAATGACATGGAAATGCGTGCATAAGGGGCCAAAAAGGACTATATAAAATGCACGTATCAGGTGTCTTTAAGCCTAAACAATTGACAATGTTATTATTACCGAGTTTAGCATGAATATATATTTACATTTGCATGTGTGACCCGACTTCCCTAAACTCCTTTAATCATACATAGTTTACATCGTTTCTTTTGCTAGTTAATAAATCAACCAACAAACCAAACCAATTGTTATCGATCTTGATAGAAGTGTACTCATATCATTTCATAGCGCAATTCCTGTCTCCTTGTGTTCGAGCCCTATTACTACATTTATTTGTGTCTAGGGAAATTATCTTTGTTAGGTGTGCGACATAGCTTATCAACTTGTTAGAGGATGAAGAGAATATAGCACATTTTTCCTTGATTTTCAGAATAGGGATATGTTATGAAAAAATAATGGAAAAAAGTCGTGGAAAAGTAAAATCAAATTAGTTTTATCAAACAGTCATACCGAAGGAGATCTGAAACCCCTTTTCTTATCTCCTTCTCAGGTTCCTTCTCTTGTGTCCTTCCCCTAAGCGGCAATCACCATCCTCCACAATTAATCTTCTTCCTCTTCAAAATTAGGTAGAACTTTAGTCTTTTTTGAAGTCTTTTAATGGAAAATATTTCAGCCATTTTTCTTGATTTTCTCCTTCTTAAATGACTCGACTTTAATTTGCTCACCATTTTAGCCTAGGTGAGCTTATTTTAGTCATTGTCTTAGTTAAAGAAGGTTTAAATTAAGGATTTAAGAGCAATATTTTAAAGTTATTTTCAGAAATTGACCTATTCATTGTTGATTTCAAGAAATTAGAAATGAATCCTTGTGATGAATGTGTGTTGAAGTCTTTTTTTTTTAATCCTATTGGATTTCTTATCAAATCTGAATTTATTGTGGATTTGATTGTTCCTTGTATTATTTGGCTACAATCCTGTTAGATTTTTTCTAAGTTTATTTATTATCATTATGAATATATTCTTTAATTCTCTTAGGGGTTTAAAGTGACGAACTTTTCCGAGAAGTGTCTCCTTCTTTGTACCCTTCTATTTATGGTTCCTTGTGGTGAATGAACATTCTTTTGAATTTCGTTACCTTTCTCATCCTTGCTGAAGATATAGGTTGATTATATGTTAACCTAGTTTCCTTACCTTAAAAAAAAAAGTCATACCGAAACATTTTCTCCCCCTCCCCAAAGTCGCAGGGAAAGCAAAACAGGTATACTAGGTTTAAACCCGTGAAATTCACGGGGTTGTTCTAATATGTGGTTATAAGGTAGAAATGATTTCAAAATAATTAATAATTAATAGTCACTAAATAAGAACATACTAAAGCAATTCTCAACCGTAGGTATGTATTCATTATTTTGTGTTTTTTAATTACGCGTAATGAGTAAGCACAAAAAAGGCGGATCCTACGTTGTACACTTGTATTATTTTTTTTGTTCTACGACGTATCCCTCATTTTTGCAATTTATCTCTCGTATCCCTTTTTCTTCGTTCATATACCCATGTGGTGTTAGTATGGATGTCGAATATTGCACCTGCCATTATTGGTAGTTGTGGCCCATTACGATGAGGTTTGAGTTTATCGATCATTTCTGACGCCCTCCCCCTCTTAATCACTCTTCATAACCACACATTTTCCGAGCACACCGTTAGCCACATTTCCGACCAAAATTTCCGATCTAATCAATGGACTTTGTCAACCCCGATCTACTTGTGGGTCCTCAATCTTGTGTCTATTGCCATTGCTAGTTGTGTGGATTAGAGTTGATAGTTGCGTTTATAGCAACCCAACCCGCCACCATCGTAACACAATGCCAATAAGATGGTTATGCACCTTTGGACCCATTATTTGTCCTCACTTAAGCCCAAAAGCACAAGGCCTTGTTACTAAGTGGTGGGTGGAATTCTTTATAAACATATTACAAGCTCCATATTTTCCCGATGTGGGACAACTTACTCCAAATCATCACTTGAGGTGTTACAGCGTTGGTTATTCATCGTCAGTCGTCACTATTCACTGCCTATATCCATCTATTGTCAAAGTTTGGGCATGGTGGTTGGGAATGTGTTGTGTGGTTCGTCGGGTGGCTGGGTGTCTTGCGTGAATCATAAGTTGATGGTGTTCATTGACTGGTGTGTTCATGGGTAAGCAGCAGCCGTCCATGCTCAATATGGTCGTGTTAGTCTGTGGTATGTAGTGGTGGTTATTGTCCACGCCTAATAATAGTGGTGGTGGTTTTCCAGAACTTAGTATTGGTTGTGGCGGTCGTCACCGATCAATGATCAGTAACATTGATGGTGCACGGTCAACTTATGGTAGTGGTTGTTGGTGGGTTAATATTTTACCCTTTACTTGAACTTTTAAAATAGATGATTATGAGAAGGTGACACATCATTAGGCTAAAAAACAAATTTCAAACACGGTTAGAACAAAAATTTAAATAGTTTTTTGAAACTTTAATAATAAAATAATTTCAAAAGAACTTAATTTCTATAATTCATTCAATATAATTAATGTAAACATTGAATATGGTTGAAATAGTAATAATAAATGTGCTTTAGTTTTTTTTTTTTTAAAAAATTCCGATCTATAAAAAGGCGTTAGAAACTAATTTTGACCCGTACTCTGACCCTAAACCCGACTCGCGACACGACCCTATTTGATCGGACCCGTATTTTGATCCTACTATATGATCCGTCATCCAACCCGTTTGAAAGGTCTATTAAGAAATTTAGATAACATATATAACCTCACTTAACAGTGAAAAAAGTTATCGGGGAAAAACTCACTTATAATCTAGAGTACCGTATTTTCTATTTAAATAATATTTTTTTTACTATTATTCGTTAGTATTTTTTTACCACATGATATTCATAGTCAATAGTTTATATCTTTAGTTTATCCAATTAATTATGTAATTATGTAAATCAAGGTAGCAATAAAATCACAATAGGAAGGAATCTTTGTGATATTAGTATGTATTTTAAAAAGGAAGGATTGTGTTGTGATATGATTGGTAATTTGGTATTCATAGTCAATAGCCAAGCACTAAATTTATTAGTGAATTATTAGTGAAACTGATATTGACATGTCATTTAAAGGGTTCTAATATCATGCCATGTCAGCAGGGATATTAGAAGATTAATATATGTATGTATAGATAGATAGATAGATAGATAGATATTGGTGAAACTGAAATAAAAATAAGGGTTAATTGATAGGAATAATCCAAACTATTAGTCGCTTTTTCGTAATAATCTGAACTTTAATTTAACTCAGAATAAACCATATTATCGCCCTCCTCTGCTCATATTGCACTTGGGTCATTTTTTACATGTAAAAACCGGTAATCCAACCGGTAGATCCCCTTTTCCCTTTTTTATATTTTTTCATTATGTCTCCATCCTCCTCCTGTATTAACACCCTTGTCACCAACCACCAGTCCACCACCACTCCATAACCTCAACCGGCCAACCACCAAACCATAACAACCACCAACGCCTTCATCCTTAATTAATCACCCATTTACTCAACAATATAATATGAACATAGAATAGAAACCCAGAAAATTAAGTGTGATTGATGAAAATAATGGAGAAATGGGTTTTGAAGAAGCAGAAGAAAGGAAGATAAAATTAAAGATGGAAGATGGGATCTCATGAGAGAAAAGGAATTGGTATTATTGGCCTCATAGAAATTGGTATTATCGGACTCATAGAAATTGGGATCTATGTAATCCGTAGAAATTGACCTCATATAAATTGGTATCCATGTTATCCATAGACTTTTTACTGAATCCTTGCTAACATTAATAACATGAAAGGCTATAGGAGGTAGGACCCATGGCATATTACTCAGAATGGGTTAAAGCATGGAAGGGAGATACTTCCAGCAAAACTATTCAAAAATATTGACCGGTGAAGATAAAAATATACAACTCTATGAAATGTTCTCTCATCAAAGACAGATAAAATATCGAATAATGATGGGGACGGAGTTGAACAACGAAAGTTTGTGACTTTGGAGTTGAACAACGAAAGCTTGTGACTTTGAAGTTGAGATGAGCGTTTAGAAGGATCGAAAATGGTGGGAGTGCACATGAGGTAGGGTTGTTATGATGGATGCAGATGGTTGGGGTGTTGGTATGGTGGTGGTATTCACGGCGGTTGGATGGTGGTGGTTGTAGTGTTGACACCGGTTGGATGGGGGCGGTTATGGTGGTTGTAATATGATAAGAAATTAGAGTTTGGTAGGTGTGTGAGTTTAAGGTGATAAGGTAAAAGGAATTAGGGAATGTAACTTGCTAAATTGGTATTCGCTTATCGAGTTTGATATAAGGGCATTAGTAATAGAGGTTCATCATGAGGTTTGTAGGATGACATGTCCATTATTTTAGAGGTTTGTTTACAAACCTTCTATTGTTAGTGATGAGTGTTGAGGTTCATGGATGAGAGGGATTACAAATTAGTATGAAGGCTTATGGAGAGAGAATGTGAGAGGAGAAAAAATTTTGTAGGCCATGATATGAACCTTGAAGAGATTTATTTGTTGTTCGTAGGAGGTTTGTAGGTAAATGAGTTTGTATATGGCATGAGAACAAACCTCTTAGGGGGCGTTTGTTTCGCGCATGTGTATGAGTTTGGAATCAGGAATCATACATGGGTGGTATAGGGTTGGGACTCCATTTCTCATACCTTGTGTTTGTTTCAATTGTATGCGGTTTGAGTTTGAAACTAAGCTAAAGTTGAAATATGTAAAATCTAATACTTTAAATAATAATTTTAACATATAAAATCATGAAAATAAAGATTTAATCAAATAATTATATAAAATGTTTCATTTACAATATGTCATAGTATTTATTTTTCACATTTTTGTTTAATTATAGTTTGATACACATGAGTATCAATCTCATACCCACCCTCTCCTTGGGTATGAGAAATCCATACCTCATGGGTTTGAGGTATTGATATGAAACCCCAAATTTGCCAAACAAACACTTGGTATGAGTTNTTCTGTTACGCTCCTTTATCAATAGAAGCCAACACCCAACGCATTCAGCTAACTATTACATCAGACCATGTTCTCTACACCAAAATACATCAGACTGAGACATAAAGCTATAGTTGTATTTAATTAACGCTAATCTACCATCCTCTTGTACCATTCTAAGAATGACTTTAGGGTGCAGGACCCTACCTTCCATACGACACACATTTCTTGCGTACCAAATGTAGTATTGTAAAGCAACCATCAGGGAACTTAGCAGCTTCCTTCTAAACGCAGATATCCTCCTGTTTCTCATCATAGCCTGCGCATTACCATTGCCACTGACCTGGATTTGCAGCCAATTCAGAGTCCTGTCACGACATTGTTGCGTAAAGATACATTGATTAAAAATATGATCATGGTCTTCAGGATGAATTCCACATAGATAGCACGTTTTCTGATCAGTAATGCCCATCCTGCATAATCTATCAAGAGTGAGAAGTCTTCCTTGTTGAATTAGCCAGGCATTAAAGCAATGCTTAGGCGTGTTCAATCTGTTCCAAACTATGTTATGCCATTGTACTTTAGGCCAATTCTCCTGATGAAGCCAATCATAACCAGAATAGATAGTATACTCCGCATTGCTACCCAACCAGTTGCCTGCAGAGTACCCAACCTTTAGTTTTTCCTTCACAGCACAAATCTGTCTCCACGCCCAGGAGCTGCTTAAACTAGGCTGATAAGTGTACCAATCCCTTCCTTTCAGATAAACTTGATCAACCCATTTAATCCATAAGATATCCTTTTTAGTCGCAAGCCACCATACCAATTTGCCAATTGCAGCAATATTCCATAACCTACTGTCAGTGATGCCCAGTCCACCATTCACCACAGACCTGCAAACAATATTCCAAGAAACCAGGGGAGATTTAGAGTGGCAATCAGTCCCTTCCCAAAGGAAGTTCCTACATAATGCTTTAATTCTATCCATGACCCCAGCAGGAAGAACAAAAATCTGAGACCAATAGTGATGCAAAGTCTCCAACACTGATCTAACCAAAGTCAGTCTACCAGTGTAAGAAATGCGTCTTTTGTTCCACCCCTTGATTCTTTGCACCATTTTTTCCACTAAAATTGCACAATCCACCTTTGAAAGTTTTTTGTGAGAGATATTTACCCCTAAATACTTGAAAGGTAAGCTTCCCTTCTTGAAACCAGTCTTTCTCAGAATAACATTCTCCACATCAGCCTGAACTCCATTGAAAATGATATCAGTTTTATCATTGTTGATATTGAGCCCACTAGCTTTAGAGAAATAATCAAAAGCAGTGACAATGGTAAAAATAGAAGCCACAATCCCTTTGCAAAAAAGTAACAGGTCATCCGCAAACATCAAGTGAGTCAATTTGATCCTTTTGCATAAAGGATGATATCTAAAAGTAGGGCCCCTGCACACTGTATCCAAGAGATGACTCAAGTATTCCATGCATAGAGTAAATAGTAAAGGAGATAGAGGGTCTCCTTGGCGTAATCCCCTTTTACCCTTGAAGAATCCATGAGTATGACCATTGAGAGAGATAGTGAATGTAGTGGTTGTAACACATTGCATAACCAGGTTAATGAAGTTCTTGGGGAAATTAAGAGCATACAACATTTGTTCCACAAATTTCCACTCTATGGAATCATAAGCTTTCCTCAAATCAACCTTTAACATACACCTTGGAGAAACACTTGCTCTGGTATACAGCCGTACAAGATCCTGGCTAATCAGTATATTACCCATGATACTGCGACCTTTAAAAAAGCTGCTTGAGCTGGGTTGATCAGTTTAGATAAGCAGACAGCCATTCTTGCACAGAGTACTTTAGAAATGATCTTATAAATGGTATTGCAACACGCCAGTGGTCTAAATTCCTTCACAGTAAGAGGGTTTTTGACCTTAGGAATCAACACCAAAGTGGTGTTATTCATCTGTTTCAGGAGCTGACCTCCTTTGAAGAAATCAATGATGGCCCCACAAATGTCGTCCCCCATAATGTCCCACCCTGCTTTAAAGAAACAACTCGAATATCCATCAGGCTCAAGGCTCTTTCCATCAGGTATATCAAAAAGAGTCTTCTTAATCTCATCCTTAGTAGGTATTTGGTTTAAAACATTCCAGTCCTCATTATTCAAAGTATCACCTCCAGCCACTATGTTAGTATTCACATCCTGAGAAATTCCTTGAAAGCCAAGCAACTCCTGGTAATAATCCACAAACGCCTGCATAATAGTCTCAGGGGTGTTACACAGGATCCCATTCATATCCTGAATTTGCAAGACCTTGTTACTCATCTGCCTTTGCTTAATTGCTCTATGAAAGAGTGAAGTGTTAGCATCCCCTTCCCTAGCCCAATCACATTTTGCTTTCTGTTGCAGGAAGTCCAGTTTGGCTTTATGCATCATCTGATAACTAGCACGAAGGTTATGTTCATTATCCATAAGCTGCCTATTATGAGGATCCATCTGTAATTCCTTTTGAGCATTCATCAACAAGTCATATGCAATGTCAGAGTTCTTTTCTATATCAGAAAAGAGATCTTTGTTCAACTTCTTCAACTGAAACTTCAATAATTTCAACCTTCTAACCACCTGATACATCTTTGTGCCCTGAACATTACACCTCCAACCTTCCTCAACAACAACCTTGAAATCAGGAACCTCAGTCCACATATTGAAAAATTTAAAAGGTCGAATTTTCTTTACATTCATATCCTTGCATTGAATGAAACAAGGATTGTGATCATA
Organism: Silene latifolia subsp. alba; assembly: GCA_001412135.1. Lineage (NCBI taxonomy): Eukaryota > Viridiplantae > Streptophyta > Magnoliopsida > Caryophyllales > Caryophyllaceae > Silene > Silene latifolia. Next base: position 2,043 of record LHUT01008402.1, on the reverse strand, counting down.
ATCTCCTTCAGGTGCATAGTAAGCAAAATAATCAGGCCACTTATTGATCCATTCATCATTAACAAGAGTTCTATCAATCCTACTAAACACCCTTGTTGCACTAGGTTGCTTATTATTCCAAGTGAAGAAGGATCCAGTAGATTTCATATCCGGGAGCCCACAATTATCAATGGTATTCTGGAATGGAATGGTTTCACACTCTCTAACCGGAAGTCCAATCTTCTCATCCATATACAAGACATTATTAAAATCCCCAAGAACAATCCAAGGTTCTATAACTGCCACCCTCATAAGATCATTCCACAGAGGTACCCTCTCTTCAAGTTTATTGAATCCATAAACAAACGTAGCATAAAAGTGGTAATTATTAATAATATCTCTAATTTTGGCATGAATAAACTGAGCACTCATCTCTACCACATCTATATCATACTTCTCCTTCTTCCATATCATCCAGATCCTACCTCCATCATGATACTGATGATTAGTAACAACAGCCCACCCATTGCAAAAACTCTCAAGAACCTTGTTTAGAGAACCAGGTCTCACCCTGGTCTCTAGTAGCCCAAATAGGTCTACATTAGCACTATGTAAACACCAAGTAATATCCTTCTGTTTGGTCAAACTATTCAGGCCCCTTATATTCCACACTCCAAGACTACCCATGAGAGGCAAGAGCCTCCCCTCCTCCTCCTTTGTCAACCATTTGTGTTGTACTAGCCATTTCTTTATTGTAATTCACCACAAAGGCACTTTCCTTAACTCCTGGTAACCTTGATTCATGCCTGGTAATCCGTGTCAGGATCCTTGCAGGGGTAAGAATAGTACTAGTAGCAGCTATGCCCGGAGTATTGGTGGGAGTTATCATAACCTCCTTCCCAGCATTCTGAACTTTACTACTCTCCCCAGCTTGAGGACCCAGGCGCACACCAGTAGCACCCTGAGGTAATTTAGGGAATTCTGCTAAATCAGTAGTTGTGTCCACTGGTTCTCTTCTCCTCCAAACCTGTTTATTAGGACCATGTGCTACTGGTTGAGTAGGTCTCCTGACCAAACCAGTGCCCCTCCTGCATTGTTTCTCTATGTGTCCTATTCCTTTGCATTTGGTACAAGTGACTGGAAGCCAATCATACTCAACCATCACCGTGACAATCTGTCCCATCTCATCCTTAAACATGATTTTCTCAGGAAAATGTTGGTCAATGCCCACCTCTACCATTACACGAGCAAACCCCAGCAAAGATTTGTCCAAGGTAAGATCATCAACCCTAACAAATTTCCCTATTATGGATGCCAATTTCTCCAAACATTTTGTTCCCCAAAACTTCAAATCCAAACCCATCAGTTTCACCCATATAGGTACAGATTTCACTGAGACTTTGGTAATCTTAGTATTTGGTTCCCAAGGTCTAATAATCACATGCTTCCCATCAAACAGAAACATTCCTTTTTCCAGCACAAGTTTCCTATGTTCCATAGTAGCAAACCTCACCACAAATAATCCATTTGGTAAGAAAGCTATTTTAGAGATCTCATAATCCTTCCACTCCCTCCTAAGGTAACCTTCCATAGTTCTCCATGGAGGATTTGCCCCCATAACATATCCAAAAATCGCAAAAGACCAGTACTCAATTTCCTCTTTAACATCATCTAGGGTAAGGTTAACCATCATACCTTCCTCTTCATTAGTTAGCGTGGGTTGTTGCACTTGTTCCTGTTCCTGCGCCTCCTTCTGAACGTTTGATTCCTCCACAGGTACTTCCGGAACAGTCTCAGCTGCTGGTATCGCTATCCCTGCCCTATGCAACATCGCAATCACCTCTGCCCTTATTTTCGCGACTTCCGCATCTCGATCGATTGAAGAATTTCCAGTATTACTATTAATATTTGGCGTATTAGTATCATTATTTTTGTTTTTATCTGTATTAATTGATTGTATATTATTATTATTAGTAGTTTGTTTAGATTGTTGAGCGGTAGATGAATTAGGTTTTGTTGTTTTGTTCTTCACCATTGCTGAAGAGCTTTCTCACGCACTTTCTC
>LHUT01008399.1:0-10040 GCA_001412135.1 Silene latifolia subsp. alba | reverse complement strand
GTGGAATATAGAGTTTGTTATAGTCTGTTTAGTCTGTTAGGAGTTAGTTAGTTATAACCGACTTATAATTGTACCTAACACACTAGTATAAATATAACACCATTGTATCCTCATTGGTTAAGTGATTCTGAATAATAATACAGATTACTCTTCTCTCTTCTTATTTCTCTCGTCTCTTTTACATTCATCATCATCATACAATCTGATCATTATGATCTAGTTTCACCATAGTTCATATGGTCTCAGTGGTATAGATCCTAAAAACGCTTCCGCACACATCAATAATCATATTCATTGTTAAATCTTTGAATCTTTATCTTCGTATATTCATCATAAATCAATACATCATCAATCAAATATGTCTCAACCTGAATCAGAATCTCTTTTTTCTCCGCTTGATGATCCACTCTTCCTGTCTCCTACTGACCAACCGGGTTTGAAGCTTTCTGAAACACTTTTTGATGGCTCCAATTTCCGTCATTGGCAACGAGAGATTATTCAGGCTCTACTTTCCAAGAACAAGATTGGTTTCATTTCTGGAGAATGCTTACTTCCTGAGAAGACTGATAAGAGGTATAAAGCCTGGATTCGTTGTGATATTTTTGTTTCTAGATGGATTAAAAACTCTATGATCAAAACTTTACAAGATAACTTTCAATATACTCAATCTTCTAAACATTTATGGTCTGAGTTGGTTGAACGATTTGGGCAATTGAATGTTCTTGAGTTGTATGAGTTAAAGAAAGAGCTTGCAAATGTTAAGCAAGAAAATGCTTCCTTAATAGATTACTACAGTAAAATTAAAGGTCTCTGGGAGAACATAGATCATATGGATCCTGTTCCTCAGTGTATCTGTGGAATCATGGCTAAGTGTTCTTGCAATTTGTTGAAACGATTGGTTGAAAGGGAAACACAATCTAAGCTGATTCAGTTATTAATGGGTTTACATGCTGGGTATGAACAAGTTCAGTCGTCTCTATTGTCTATGGAATCTTTGCCACCCATCAATAAAGCTTTAGGTGTGTTGCAAAAGATAGAACGACAGAAATCTATTAATGACAGTACTGGTTCTGCTGGTATTGAGAATGTTGCGTATGCTGCCAAGAAAAGGTTTAATGGTCCTAAAACAGCAGAAGATAATAAAAACAAGAGATCTAAAGATAATTTTGGCAATGCTACAGTTGTTGGTCAGTCTGATAATCCACCTTGTGCTAAATGTGGAAAGACTAATCATAAGACTGCTGACTGTTTTCAATTGCAAACATGTCTCTTTTGTGACATTAAGGGTCACATCATTGAGCATTGCTATAAGTTTAAGGCTTGGAAGGCCAAGCAGGCTAAAAAGAACAGTAATTCTGCTGAGATTGTTGCACCAGCACCTCCAACATCAAAGACTGTTAATAATGCAGAAGTCAGTCATGATCAAGATGCTGAGTATGCTGCAGTTTATGGTTCTGTTCCTTCTTTTCCTGCCCAGTATGGCAATCCTTTCTACCCAACATCTTATGGATACATCAATCCAGTGGGTTCTATGCCAGCTCCTCAGATTCCTACTGCAACTACTGATACACCTGTTGCCTCTCAAGTCTCACCAGATCTTGTCCAGAGTATTGTTGACTCAGTAATGAACAAAGTTCTTCAAGCTTTATCTGAGAGAGCTTCTTCTTCTAATTCTGAGATTCCTGCATCTCAATCCTTTTCTCATTTTGCAGGTATTCCCTTAACCCACTCTTATGCTAATTATGGGTCTACCAGTCACACTGATTGGGTTATTGACACTGGGGCATCTGATCATGTGACATCAGATATTTCTTTAATGCATAATGTTATTGCTTTATCACACCCTCTGTCTGTTGCTTTACCTGATGGCACCTTGAAACCAGTGTTTAAAACTGGGACAGTTTATTTGACCTCATAAATTACCTTGTTTGATGTCTTGCTTATACCTGATTTTCAAGCTAATCTTTTATCTGTTGGAAAATTGATAACCAGATCTAAGTTAACTGTTACTTTTTTCAATAATGCTTGTTTCTTTCAGGACCCTTCAAGTAATACAACTGTTGCTTGTGGTAAAAGATGTGGAGACTTATACAGACTTAGAGTGTTAACTAATAATAGATCTTGCAATAAAGCTTCTTCTGTTCATTCTGTTAATCAAATTAATGTAGCTTTACTTCATTCAAGACTAGGTCATTCTTCCATTGAGAAGTTAAAACATGTACATCCTGGTACTATGAAGAATATTAATAAAATGTTTTGTGAGACTTGTGTTTTTGCCAAACATCATTCTTTGCCTTTTAATAGAAGTACTTCCCATGCTACTAAATGTTTTGATCTTGTTCATATGGACCTATGGGGACCATATAGACAGCCTGATAGGACTGGTGCACAGTCTTTTCTTACCATTCTGGATGATTATACCAGATGCACCTGGACTTTCTTAGTACAGCAAAAGACTCAAGTACCTAATTTGATAATCAGTTTTATAAATATGATTGAGAATCAGTTTAGTGCAAAGATAAAGATTATTAGATCTGATAATGGTACAGAATTCTTCCAAGTGCATTGTAGTGCTTATTTTGCATCCAAGGGCATTGTACATCAAAGAAGTATTGTTGGTCGTCCTCAACAGAATGGTAGGGTAGAGAGAAAGCATAGACACCTTCTAGAGACTGCACGTGCTCTTAGGTTTCATGCTAAACTACCTATAAGGTTTTGGGGGGACTGTTTACTCACTGCCACCTATTTAATAAACAAAATGCCTTCTTCTGTTTTAAATTGGCAAACTCCACATGAGTTGTTATTCAACACAAAGCCTAGCTATGATGAATTAAGAGTGTTTGGTTCTCTTTGTTATGCTACTATGCCTCCCACTGCTAGGGACAAATTCATGCCTAAAGCTAGAAGATGTATTTTTCTTGGGTATCCTCCCAATCAAAAAGGGTATAAACTCTATGACTTGGACACTAATCAAACCTTTGTTAATAGAGATGTCATTTTTTATGAATATTTCTTACCTTTTAAAAATGCTGGTTCATCTGTCACTGATTTCAGAGATTTTCTTACTGATATTAATAGTACATCAGTTCAATCAAAGAAAGCCACAAATAATATGCCAGATACTACTCAAATTAATGATTCTAGTATCCAAATATTACAAAATAATACTCCTACTAGTACTGGAGAGTCTACTATACAGTCTGATCCAGTAACAGGATCTCCTCAAGTCAGGAAGTCCAGCAGGAAGAGAAAGACACCAGCAAAATTAGCTGATTATCATTGTTCAGCTGCTCTACAAGCAACTGTTCTCAAACAGCTGCATAATGACTTTGATTCAAGCTACACAGCATCTTTGAACAAAGTAATAAAAGAATTTGAGCCTAGTTATTACAATCAAGCAAGCCAGGATGCAAGGTGGGTTAATGCCATGAATCAGGAACTGATTGCTCTTGAGAAAAACAATACATGGGAATTGACATCACTACCTGTTGGAAAAAAGGCTATAGGTTGTAAATGGGTTTACAAAATAAAGCATAAGGCTGATGGTACAGTGGAGAGGTTTAAGGCAAGACTGGTGGCTAAGGGTTTTAATCAGGTTAAGGACAAGGATTACAAACACACCTTCTCTCCTGTTGCAAAGTTCACCACTGTCAGGGCCTTACTTTCTGTGGCTGCCATTAAAAGATGGTCTCTTTTTCAATTAGATGTCAATAATGCCTTCCTACATGGCTATATTGATGAAGAAGTTTACATGAGACCTCCATTGGGATATACTAAAGCCAAGAAAGGGCAGGTTTGTAAGCTCATAAGATCTTTATATGGTCTGAAACAGGCCTCAAGACAATGGAATCAAGAATTAACAAAATTTTTGGTTCATCATGGATATACCCAATCAAAGCAAGACTACTCTCTGTTTACTAAGCTTAATCCTCTGAATAATAAATTGGCACTGGTCTTAGTGTATGTTGATGATATTTTGTTAACTGGTGATGATTTGGGTGCACTAGATTCCCTGAAGTCTGACTTGCATTCTAAATACACTATCAAGGACTTGGGTGTCATGAGGTATTTTTTGGGCTTGGAGATTGGAAGAAATGCATCTGGCATAATGTTGAACCAAAGAAAATATGTCTTGGATATTATAAAAGATGCAGGGTTTGAGGATTGTAAGGCTGCTTCATTTCCTATGCAGAAGGGACTAAAGTTGTCCATTGATCAAGGAGAGTTATTGGAGGATCCTGAGGTTTACAGAAGACTTATAGGCAGGCTGCTGTACTTGAGTCTGACTAGACCTGACATTGCTTACAGTGTACAGCACCTTAGTCAATTTCTTAGTCAGCCACGAGAGCCCCATTATCAAGCAGCACATCATCTTCTTAGGTACCTGAAAGGGACTGTTAATGCTGGCTTATTCTATTCCTCCACTGCATCCCTTAATCTGCAAGCATACAGTGATGCAGACTGGGGCTCGTGTGCTTCTAGTTGCAGATCTTTGAGTGGATACTGTATATTCTTAGGGACTTCCTTGATCTCCTGGAAGACTAAGAAGCAGGTTACAGTGAGCAAGAGTTCTGCAGAAGCAGAATACAGGAGTATGTCCTATACTGCAAGTGAGCTAGTTTGGTTGGTTGGTTTACTAAAAGATTTTGGTGTTAACATCAAGCTTCCTATTCCTCTTTACTGCGATAACAAAGCAGCCCAACACATTGCCTTGAACCCCGTCTTCCATGAGAGAACTAAACACCTCAATATTGATTGTCATTTTGTTAGAGACAAGCAATTGGAAGGATTCTTATACACTCAACATGTTAGGACTGGTCTTCAGCTCGCTGATGTGATGACAAAAGCACTTGGCAAACAAGAACATCACTTCTTTACTGCAAAGCTAGGGCTCAAACTGTTCCAAGATCATCCATCTTGAGAGGGGGATGTGGAATATAGAGTTTGTTATAGTTTGTTTAGTCTGTTAGGAGTTAGTTAGTTATAACCGACTTATAATTGTACCTAACACACTAGTATAAATATAACACCATTGTATCCTCATTGGTTAAGTGATTCAGAATAATAATACAGATTACTCTTTTCTCTTCTTATTTCTTTCATCTCTTTACATTCATCATCATACAATCTGATCACTATGATCTAGTTTCACCATAGTTCATAGTGACGCTCTTTCATTTTCCTATTTATAAATAATTTTGTGAATACAAACTACTCTGTATTATTTATTATTCAATTCCCATACTTTAACTTGTCTAGATATGAATTGTTCTTTTTCCAAATTGATTGATGATAATGATGATATTTACTAATTTTAAGAATATATAGGCAACAATCAATCAATACATCGCCATGCCGAGCCAAAGCATATGCCATCTATATGTTAAAATTTGGGTTGAGACAAATCTTATGAGCCAAAACTCAAGTTATTAAAGAGTATAACTTTTATAATAATTTAACGACTACGATAAAAGTTATCATATGAAAATTAATGCTAATTAAAAGATAAAATGTAATCTCTAACTGAGCCAACACATAATAGTAGTCTTTGACAGTTTTGAATGTCATTATTCACATGTCACTCAAACATAAAGAATGAAATCATCAACGTATGGTGATAAAAAAATACCAATTTATGGACTATACCACGAAAAGAATATATATAAGCTCAGATTCTTATACATTAGTTTACAATACTTTTATATAACTGGATGCACAATTCTATTTATGAAAAAATATATATATACGGAGTATTTTTCTAAGCATGGGTAGGATAATAAATAAATGCAAAACCACAATCAATCAATATCCTATTTGAATATTAAAGAAGTGTAAAAGACTATAACCTATTTGAATTTTTATACAAAACGTGAAAGCGTGAATCAAACTAGATATATTATAATTAGGAGTAGGTGGATTATACATCTGATATATTACCACCAATTCTATAGTTTTTGAGCATTATAATAAAAATTTTGAGTTTTGTTTTAAAAATTATGAGTTTTATTATAAAGTTTATGAGTTTATTCACTTAAACATTAAGTTCTAAAAAATTACAATAAACTCAGAAACATTACATATAAATTTAGTAAAAATTAAGTTTTGATGGAAAAAAATTAAAATCTAACTTATAAATTTTAATAAGCTCAAAAACAAATAAAGTCCAAGATAATAAGCTCAAAAAGTATACATATATGCTCAAAAATAAAAAAGTTAGAGGTAATACCTGGTAGTCGATATATGTCGCCATTTGTCACTGGACAAATGTAAAGTGTCAACATCTACACACATTATTTCATCATCTGAATTCTGAAGTGCTATTTGAAATTCTTTCAAAGTGTCCTATTCACTGCCAAAGCAAAAAGACGAAAAGGAAAAAGGGGAAAAAACGCATCACGTCTGATAAAAGAGGTAGATTCTTGAAATGTCCAGGACACCGTATTTACCCTATTTCTGTTTAATCAAACAAATAGTCTTAGATAAGACGGTTTTATATCAAATCACTCAATTATCTTACGAAAGTTTCTTAAAAACTACTCTTATATAAGATTGTTCGGGCAATTAATTGGCGGTTTTAAAATTATTTTGCGTAAAATAGTCTTCTACAAAGTAACATGTTAATTACAATTTAACAAAAGTTATCATTCCATATGCCACATTGTTTCATGAATATAACACACTAATAAACTCAGCCATATCATTCATCTCTTTCGTATTATTTTATAAATATAAAACGATAATAAATACTTCTATCATTTAAACAAAACTCTACTTTGAAATACAAATTTTTCAGTTATAACACGTACATAAGATAACTAAGAATTTGTAATCTGATAAGTAAGAATTTGTGAATGATTACATTTTATCATAACATAACATGATCACATCTTCCAGTCATAATTTATAGCCGTTACAAAAGAGACCAACTAAATAAAAAAAAAAAGTTGAAAATTAGGATGGGTATCATGCAATCCATTTTCAAAAAGCCCAAAACACTAACTAATTAATTTAATTAATTAATTATTAATTATAAATTATTAATCCTTCATTTTAATTTCTTCTGCAAAACCAAAACGAGAATGAAGATTTCGTGTTCTACACCTTCATAAACTCTCCGCTCTTCCCACTTTCTCTCTCTAACCCCTCTCTCTTTCTCTCTCTACATTCATAGTTCATCAACATTCAGGTACACGTGCTTTAATTTCCCCTTTTTATCTTCAATTTATCTTTAAATAATTTCATTTCTCTCGTAGTTTTGTTACCGTTTTTAATTTCTAGGGTTTGTCGATATCGTTCTCTTTTTGTTTTGTTTTTGAAGTTTAAATCGCTTCGTATCGTTAATTACTTGTAATGTTTGTTATCTGTTGATGTTTTGTTTTGTTTTGTTATAATTTGGAAATTGAAAGTTAGTGTAATTCAATATGATGATCAGTCGTGTTTGATTTGGTTTTGAATTTGAATTTGTTGATGTGTTTTTCGCTATGCTGAAGTAAAACGTCGAGATTTCGTCGTAAATTGATAATTAGGTTTAGGCATGGTTGAGTTAAGTGTACTGCCAAGTTGAGTGGAACAACACTAGTATCGTAGTAGTGTAGTGCTGCCACTTTACGCTTGTGCCGGACAAATTGAGTTTTTTTCGTGGTATTCGAGCCTATTCAATTCAATATGAAATGTTCTGTATGTGTGAAGATATGACATGATAATACTCTCTGTGCCACGGACATTTTTTGTCGTTTACAAGGCCGATTGTTATGGAAGATTATATTTATCATAGACACTCCTGCAACTAATATTTGTATCTACGAGCATAGTATTACATCTCGGTTTTGATTAGGGTCACAACATTGGCTATTGCGGCCGGCCTAATCTTGCCTTAACAATGTGGTGGCGTTGATCTTCAAAACAGCTGGCTTTATTTGATACCATGGCTAAGGGTGGAAATTTTAAGTAGATGACAATCATGACATTATAAGATTTTTAGAATGGATGGCATTGTAGAATGTAGCATCATGCTATTTGTGTAGCAGTTTAGCTGCATAGGTGGTTTCCATTCTTGGTTTTCTATGTGAAGATTTTAATATAAGTTCATTGTGAAAGAGATAGGAAGGTTTTGAGGCACTAGGCTATAATATTTGCTGCTAATGAACGAGGTTTGCTTTTTTTTATGGGAATTGTTGTTTATCGTAATTACTTGTAATATTCATTTTTTTTTTGTCGATATCGCTGTATTTTTGTTTTGTTTTTTGAAGTTTTAATTGATTTGTATCGTAATTAACTAATTGCTTGTAATGTTCGTAATCTGTTGATGTTTTTTTCTTTTTGTTTTGGTATAATTTGGAAATTGAAAGTTAGTGTAATTCAATATGATGATCATGCTTGTTTGACTTGATTGTGAATTTGAATTTATTGATGAGTTTTTCACTATGCTTGACTAAAATGTCGAGATTTTGTCGTAGAATAAACATTAGGTTTAGGTATAATTTGGTTCATTGTACTGCCAATTTGAGGGGAACTGTGGAAGCAGTAGTAGTGTAGTGCCACTACCTTACCCTTAGAAATGTGTTGTGTGCTGGGCAAATAGAGTTTTTGGGATATAAAACTTTACAAGCCTATTCTATTCAATCTGGAATGTATGATATGGTATATGTGCTAAGGACATTTCTTGTTGTTCACATGGTCGCTTGTTATGGAAGATTATAGAGTATTTATCATAGGCACTTCTGCAAAGAATATACATATTTACAAGCGTTTTATTACCTGTCAATTTGATCAAGGTTGCAGCAATCTTTATTGCGGCCTAATCTCGCAGTACAATGTTGCCTTGATCTTCTGAACTACTGTGCCTTGGTGTTGCAGCCTTGATTCGTTACTCTGGCTATAAGGGTGAAAATTTAAGTAGATGACAATTTTGAGAATTTTATAATGGATGGCATTGTAGAATGTAGCACCGTGTAGCACTTTAGCTGCAATGGAGATTTCCATTCTTGGTCTTCTTTGTGAAGAGTTTAATATAAGTTTCATTGTGAAAGAGATAGGGAGGTTTTGTGGTACTAGGGTAATATTGTTATTAATGAACTGAGTTTTTTTTTTTTGGGGAATTGTTACTTATCTGAAATAAAAGAGTTGAAAGGAATTAAGTGCTGAAGGAGAAAAGATTGCGATGAGAGACTTTCAGTTTGGATTGCGTAGATTATGTGAATAAATCAGTGGTGCTAGCCTTCAGTTGCTAAGCGAGCAAAATTGATAATTTTTGTGGTGATAGTGTGATACCCTTTTGGATCAATGTGCCGTATATCTCCCTAATGCTTATTGGATTACTTTATTTCTTAAGCTCCCGTTTGAAGATTGTCTTCTGCAGTAGTTTGCAAGTTGAGAGGTGATATTTTTGAAGTTTGCTATCATGATGAAAGCTTTGCTTATTGTTTCCCTTAACTAGAGGAGAGACTCACTTTATAGGGACTTTCTAACATGTTCAAATAACACAAAGTAGCTCACAAAACGGAGGGATTTCAATATCATGAAGTAACAGTTACTTGGTACTAAGTTTAGACAAATTGCATATTACATTTTCTGGAACGAGCTGTCTATGTTGTGGTTGCGTAGATCTGACTCTTCAGTACCTCGTTATAGGTTGTATAAGGCAGGCTTTGAAGCACTAGGGATGGATGAGGTTTGCGTTTTTGATGTGAATATGTGATGCGCTTTTTGGGGGAAAAATATTTGGATGGGTACTGAGGTGGTGAATGGGGAGTGATTGAGATTGTAGACTTTTCAAAGTGATTGTGGTTGATCTTATGTGAACAGATCTCTCATGGAAGCCATTAAATTGTTAGTTGAAGAGATCGTGAATCTTGGGTTAGACCTACTTGTGCATGTATAAGCTATATGAATGCTCTAAATGCAGGGAATTATGTCCTAAAATTTGGACTTTGATGCTTGCTTTTGTAGATGGACTTATGAGGTTAATGAATAAAGCATTCCTTGGATGAAAGATTTTGGAGTGTGAGATCGAGTTTTTTTTTTTTTTTTTTTTTTTTTTT
>LHUT01008397.1:0-10042 GCA_001412135.1 Silene latifolia subsp. alba | reverse complement strand
GTAGGAAAACCGAATTTTCATGCAAAATTACACTGAAAATGGCGACTGAAATGTATTTTTGGCGACTGATATCAGTCACCAAAACAGAGTACCCAAAGCAGTGGCCACTGGTTTGCCAGTACCAATGGCGACCATTTGGCGACTGAAAGTAGTCGCCAAAATGGCGACTAATAGCAAAGTAGTCGCAAAATTGGCGACTGAAAGTCAACCTCTGGCGACTGAAATCAGTCGCCAAAATGGCAACCACTTTGACTTTCAGTCACCAATTTGGGGACCACTGTCAGTCGCCATTTTGCGTGTTTGGCGATTTGGCGACTAAGGCCTGCGACTGTGTTATGGCGACCATTTTCAGTCGCCAATATTGTTTTAGCGACTGATTTCAGACGCCAATTGTAGTCGCCCGAAACAGGAATTCTTGTAGTGGTTAAATATGATTACTATTGTTGACGTTGGGGGAGAGGTTCGTCGGTCGACTAGGTCGCCGATGGGGAGTCGATAGTGATGTTGAACTGGGGGATGCGGGGTTGGAGGGTAGGGGTTGAGAAATTGGGAACACCGGTGGTGGATTAAGCCGACGAGGGAGTAAGTTGTCGGCCAACTAGGTCGCGTGGGTGAGGAGCAATGGGGTTCCCCTGGCGGGTCGGAGGTTGGCATGGGCAAGGGTGGTGGCGTGGGGTCGAGGTTTCTATGTTGAGTGTTACGTGTATTGGAGTACTACTATCAAAGTCAGACGTCCGCGACAATAAAAACCCCAAACCATCCCACACCAATTAACCCCTAATTAATTTCAACATAAACCCTAATTATAGTACTTCAGATACAAATTTTTGATAAAGAATCAATTTAATTTGTAATATTGAATTAATAAAAATACCTGCTCTATAATCGAATAATCATTCATAATTGGAGAATTTGAAGAAGGTTGAATGATTCAACAATATAGAGAAGGAAGAGAGAATTAATTTGATGTTTTTTAGCCAGGGTAAACATGGTGAAAAAGTATTATTATGAGTAAAAACTTTATTGTGAAAATAATCTACGAAAAAGAACAGATATTATCATTATCTCGTGGTGAAAATATATTTGTCATACGATTATTTGGGTGTGATCATGTCATCACTAATTCATCAAACGTCATTTGAACTACGGATTTAAGTGTACAAAGAAAAAGGAAAGGGTATGCTTGCTTAATTAAAACACATGAAAGGAGACAAATCAATTTGCATAATGAAAATAACCAACATAGAAAAGAGACGAACGCGAGCAAATGATTGAGACGCTCAAATATGGAAAATTACAAAAAAATGAGCGGGAAAGTGAGAGTAGTAATGTGATGCTAATTAATAGTATGCTACTCAATATCATTAAAGTTGTTAGAGCGTTCATTATTACTTTGTATGTATTTATAGGTATCTAATACGTCTGCTAGTGGGTTAATTCATACGACATCAAGAAAACAGAGGAGCTCAACGAAGATAATACATTTGAGTAAGTTAAAGAATTACTATAATTTGTCGACACATGATTTTAAAGGTCTATTCATGTCTATCGTATCGTTGCAACATTGAGTAAAGAGCCAATGAAACAAGTCATTTTATATTACACAAAGTATTTTCATGAGGTATTACAATATATAAAAATCGATCAATTTAATTAAAAATCTTTAACAAAATCGATCAAGTAAAATAAGATCCCAAAAAAATTCATGGACTGATTTAATCAAGTCCAACAATCACATCAAAATATGTTACCAAGAGTTTTCATGAAATCTTCTTCTTAATTTGAAAATTCCAATCTTCTTATAGTAATCCAAGCATAGTTGGGTACTTGGGTGTATTGGAGTAGAAAAAGTTTTGTTCTCTTCCGGGAATACCCATACTCCTTACCCCCTAAGCTTTTATAATATTAGGAGAACACCAGAATTTTGGTTAGACTACTGGTTGTTTGTTGGGCACAATAAGCACTTGTTACAACCAAAAACTAAACCCCTCAAACATCCTGCAGAGAGTCAAGCATTGGCAAAAAAATACAAGCAAAATCAGGCAGGAAAAAAAATACCCACATTCATTCACTACCCTTTTCTCTCTTTCACAGTTTCGCCTGTCCTGTCACATGCGTTTTCCTGCACAATAAAAAAAACACCAGTATTTTCTTTTTGGGGAAAAAAATCTTGAAAAACCAGTTGCAGAAATATCTGTAGAGGAATTCTGAGAGATACCCACATAAGATTTCTCCACTGATTCTTCAGTTTTTTGGTTACCCATCTAATTTCTCACCAAAAGGTGTTGTTTCTGCCTGTTTATTCTTCTGTTTACCGTTTTTATTTTATTTTTTATATTTTCATTCATAGAGTTGAAACTAGTCTAGAGTATGATTCTTTGTTTATTACTTTAGATTAATTTGTTTGATGTTTCTGGGCTTATTTAATGTAGATTGTATGAATTTATGCAGTTTTTGGTTGTTAATGTATGAATATATGGGGATCCATGTCATGTTTGATGCGTAGATGAGTTTGTATTTGTCATTGTCTGATTATTATGTTCCTGCTGCTGTCTGTGTTAAAGCAATGTATTTGATTGATGATGCATTTGAGGAAGGGAGAATTTAGACTTGGAGCAATGTTAATTGCACAATACCTGCATTTTGATTTATCTCAATTTGTGTTGTATTTAAATGTTCAGGTTCTTCTATTATCAATAAAGTGGGTTTGTTTTGATCTCGGAGACGGTGGAACGTGAAGGAGGGTAGGGTTTTGAGGGAAACTGTAAGGTTTATGCGACCGAATCTCCGGTGAATATGTTGCTGAAATGGTTCTTTTCTAGTTCGTCGACGATGATTTTTGTATCGTATCAGATATTTGGGTGAAAGGCTGTTTGTCTAACTTGATGCCCGCTTCTGAAACGTGGCAAATAAATTCAAGATGAATAATGATTTAGGTCACACATCAATTCCTGGAACCTCAAATAACAGTCTTCAGAAAGGGGATTTTGGATGCTCATTGAGCCATATCCAGAGTTGTAATACGTCTGACTTTTCTCCCCTTAATTTCGTATATCAGAGGAGGAGGCCCCTAAAGAACACTTCTCTTTCTCAGGCTTGTGTTTCTGCAAAGCCATCTCCTGACTCTATAAGTTTTGTTTATGAAAGGCGGAAGCGTCAGAGAAGCGGTGTAACTAATTTTTTTAGTGTAGTATCGGCAAATACATCGCTGAGTGGTGCTTGTAGTTCTTCCATCAGACCAGAAAACCCTATGGCTACATCAATGGAGAAATTAAGAGGCGTTCATGAAGCGGATACCGCTAGATTTTCTTCATTATCTGCAGTAGTCGGCAACAAAGAAATGCGTTTCACAACCTCAGATGCAAATGATGGATGTCCATTTGTCAATCTGGGTTCTATTTCAAAAGATAAAAAGAACAAAATTGTTGAGCTGTATAGTGTAGATGATAGTTGTTCATCATCAATGCTAAACATGGATGGTGGCATAGTTCCCTCGATCACCGAAATTGATGACACAGATGAATGCTCTTCCTCGGGTGCACATGTTACAGATGTGGTGAGGGATGATCTATCATTATCAGTGAAGACGCTATGTGTTTCTATTCTTCAAAGTCACAACCTGCTTAATAGACGTGGCCCTTCTGTTGAAGATGATCCATCCTGTTCCAAGAGTAGTCATTCTCGCTCATGTCATGTTTGTGGCTTAATTGAGACAGCCGAAGAAATGCTAATATGCGACGAGTGTGAAGAAGCATTTCATCTTTCTTGCTTCAATCCAAGCATAAAGAAGATTCCTATTGATGATTGGTACTGTCAATCTTGTGCTAAGAAGCAGCATAACTTGATGAAAGAGAGAGCAGTGACAAAATCATCGATTATTAGAAGTGGAAAGGGTTATGCAACTTCTGTTGGACATTCGAGTCCTATAGAATTAATGTTAAAGAACACTCAACCGTATATAACTGGTGTTCGAGTTGGTAAAGGTTTCCAAGCAATTGTGCCAGAATGGAATGGACCAATGACAAAGTATGTTTACTTGACCTATATCATGTTTTATGAGTTATGACACAGTTTATTGATATTTTTTTGTACACAAGTGTCACCCCTTGGTGTCCATTAATTATTATAATATCTTACTTTTAAAAAAGGACAAAATTCTTGCCCGTTTAGTGATCCTATGAAATCATTGAAGGAGTTATGCTTACTCGTTTCCATATTATGAGGGTAAAAGAAACCAGAACTTCACTGTTCCAATCCCAATTTCGAGGTTATTGTATAACTGGACTCAACTGCTCAATTCTTACTTGACCTTAACTTTTCGTCTCGTTGTAGATAAGATTACTCTCCATAGCGTTTATCGCTTTCCGTTTGTATATAGGCATCACCCCTTGGTATTTTTTTTTCTGTACTTGAGTGTCGCCCCCTTTTGTTTTCTTTAAGTAATATCCTACATCACTGATAAAAAAGAGTAAAGAAACCAGATAGCGTAGCTTTTTAGACAGTACTCTCGCTGCTGATGGACATTGTTAGAGCCTAGAAGTATTTAAAACACCGGTTAAGAATCTTAAGATAACTCAGAGGGTGATACAAGTTACTTTCAAAAGAGTACTATCAGGTAATCTTGTTCTGGATGATTAGTTCCACCTTTCATAAAGAGGTGCTTGTTACTCGACAATATAAACTGGTATCCATGGTTAATGTCGGCCGTGACACTGGAAAAGGTTTTGGAGGTTACCAAGACCGCGTATCACCTCATTTTGAGCCGATATTGGCCACATATAGCGAGATTATGCCGCAACAACCTATATTGCAACCATGACTGAAACCAAGATTCCAAGATTCCATATTATGCGGGTAACCACTTTTCTGAAAGGGGTTTTATCTTTCAAACTGAAAGCGGAAGTCTTTGTCTGGATGACTCAAAGATAAATGAAATTGAGGATAAATGGGTAAGCATAGTGATTAGGGAGCAGGACACGCCCTACACGAATATAGAATCTAGGAGTTTTGATATTCATGAAGTCTCTAAGACTCAGATTTGAGATCTAGGCTTGGCCGGGTCTTTTCCCTGTAAATCATCAAGGTTGTCGTGACCCTTTTTTTTTTGAGTTGGAAAAAAAGGGATTGAGTTCCAAGAATTCTCCTTCATGCCTAATATTAGAGTGGGTTGTGACCCTGTTAAGCTCGTCGGAGAAGCCTCGCGACCGACATGTATCGGAGTGTCGGGCACTGTTATTTTCCACAAAATTTTCTTCTTTTGATTTAAAATAAAGTGTCGAAGTATCGTGTCATCTCGGACACTTCAAGTGTTGGACACACGACACGTGATCAAAGTGAAGTGTCGGAGTAACATAGGTAGTCACAACAATGTGGAACTACTTTTTTTGTATTTTATGCTGAAAAGGGGTGCACCCTTAATGAACTCACAAGAAACTATAAGTGGTGGTGACATTACCAATTTAGGTCTACGGCTTCCATTTAGACTGTCAAGTATTGAGAAGTCGAATTGGTGACATGGAGAGGGGCCTAAGGCATGCCTTTGGAGTTGCATACAGTTGCACATACTTGGAAGTTTATTTGGACGCGTAATGGTCAGCTTGGGCCTTGGGGAGCATGCATTAATACGAGCTTCATTGGGATATTTAGGCAGCTTGATTATCTAAGGAGGATTGTAGATTCTTTATGGATGCGCACAATTACTTTCATATATCACACATTGATAATTCTCTTATATTATCGATTTGCAGTTGCGTTGTTTTTCTGCCTTTTAATATTTGTGGTCTCGTTTGGAAGGCTTTCTTTTAGTCTTGTTTTCTTGCGAGATTCTAGGCCAAATCCTTTTTTCCTCCACTGCTAATTTACTCGCACAAAAAATCCCTAAAGTTGTACCCCTGTTACAGAAAAAATATGTATGAAATAAGTGGCTATGTAGAGGAAGAGAGTTATGTTGGATGTGTTCACAATGATTTCTTGTGTTTTTGATCTAGTTTTCAAACTCGGGTGCAAGTTGTTGGAGACAGGTACATATCCAAGTGTTAGGGTCTTCTTGACTCTTTAGTTAAAATACAAAGAATGTCCTAAAAAGAGGACCACCTTTTCAATGAAGTCATTTAATTATAAGCTTGAAATATTATTTTCTATGAGATTTTTGAGATATAAAGCTTAAAAAATGGTTCGTATACCAATCTCTTCCTTTACATTTGTCATGGGGGCCTCTTTTCTTGTCTTGTCAAGAGGTGTTAGATTGGTAAGGATTGAGTATGGATTCCATCACTCATATTTACAGGGGTTGTTTTTTGTTTGATATGGGTTTCGTCGAAGATTCTGATATAGAACAAACACTGGGCAATATATGTAGTGTACTAGACTGATTTATCCATGTCTGTTCGACTGTTCAGAACTTTTTATCATTTGAAAGGGTAGGAAATATATTTATTAAGACGATTGAACTTTAGTTGTACTAAATTTGTCCCTACTAATTTTTATTTTATTTTTCACTAGTACTCCTCGTAATATATGCACTTTACTTTCTGAGCCTGATCACACTCCGGAAGAATAAAAATGGAATAAAATATGCATTTGAACATTAGTACGTTGAAGTGTATCATGCCCTGCCTCTGGTATTGCTATCTCTAGTCAGCGTATTATTTATCGTCTTTGCTTCTCCATTCAAGTTGTTTTGCCCTTGTCTATGAGTGATCACTATTGTTCTTTCTGTGCAGGGGCCTTGACCTCATTCCCAAACCAAAGGAGTCGGATCCGTCATTTGGTGTTAATTTACCTGTAAGGATTATGTGCTTTAATTAATTTTACCGCATGCATTCTATGTTTCTTCTTGGAAGAATTGACCAACTCTCTCCCTTTTTATCTCTCTTTTTTTTTCTTTTATTGGTGGCCGTAACTCAGAGATTGGTTCCTGGAAAGCCGCGTAAGTCCATTTTTATTGGTAATTGGCTTCAATGTAGAGATGTCATTATTGGCATGGGGGACGATGCTGATGGAACTATATGTGGAAAGTGGCGCAGGTACTCTCAATCTATTCTGTTTTGATTTATGGGTTTAATTTGATTGATGTTCTCAAGAGTTATTGAAGCTCTCTTTTCCCTTTTCCATTAACAAATTATGGAATTTTGTTTAGTTGATTGAATTTCTCTCATTTTTGGGTTTCATTTGTGTTGAGATCCTTGGGCCTCTTCTTGTGTGTTCTGTCTTCTTTTATTCACAGAAGGGGATAGGTATAAGTATAAGTACTGGATATGTGAAGCTGGGCAGCTGGCTAATGTGCTTTCTTTTAAAGGAAACGCTTTTCCGAGTTTCTCGTATATGACTCTGTACCTTCTGATTAGGAAAGCTGCATGGTAGATAGTTAATTACTAAATGTTACAGTATGTCACAGAGTTTTTCGTTATCAACTGTACATGGAATTCGCATCTAATATCATGTTTAATAAGATCCATAAAGATGGCATTCCTTAATCTCCTCTTATTGGTTTCATCTTCGATATTCCTGTGTTATTAATGTATTTGGAAACTGTTACACACTGTTTCGATGTTAAAAAAATGGCTGGATTACTATAATTACTGGGAAAAAATCTTACATTGCAGAGCTCCTCTTTTTGAGGTTCAAACTGATAAGTGGGATTGCTTTCGCTCAGTCCTTTGGGATCCAACGTATGCTGATTGTGCTGTGCATCAGGTGAGAACTGTTTCGCGTTATTGATACTATGGCAGTTTATTATATGACCAGGAGGGGGATTGGCTTCTCCTATCGATTTGGATTATATGTTTGTCTAATCTGAGATTGAAGTGTGACATAGGGTCCTAATACATCTACATTTGCCTAAATTTGTTTGCATGCTGAATTATAACTTTGTAGCTTCTTGTTTGTTCTAGGAGCTTGAAACTGAAGAAGTTTTGAAGCAATTGAAATACATTGAAATGGTAAGTCCTTTCAGCCTATCCCTTATATTTTTCTGATTAGATAACCTATTATGTGATTGAGAAAGGGGCTTTTGTATATGAGTTGACTTTTATGTGTACATCAGTACATGTTCATCAAATGTTTGCTACTTCGCTGAGTCGTGCTATCAGTGAGCAGCTGATAATTTGCCCTCTTTTTTTTTTTTCCTCATGATCTTTAAACCACTAAATGGGCTGCGTTAACATATTTTAGTTATACCTTTACTTTGACCATGGTTTGACATGATTTTATAACCAATTTATATTAAAGCTACGGGCTCTGTGCGCTTTTTGCCTGTGTCTTCAAATTTCAATATATATATATAAAGTCGCTGCTGTACTGGCATAATTTGCAAGTTATGTGTGCATATTTGGATGGAGCACTGTTATTACTCTTGTGTTTATTTATGGAAAATAGATGATTATTAGTAAAAAGTGAAATACGAAGTTGTTTTTGGGAAGAGGATTATGTAGGCCTTATTCACTAAATCAGGGGAACTCTAAACATAAGTCACTAATCCTTGGAGTTCCATACTATGAAGTTCAATTTTATCAGCCCCCATGCCCCCTGGTTAATAACTCCCCGATTTATAAAGATTACTAGATACGGAACATTTAGTTGATGAACTACAAGTCATTGTTCTGGAAGTTCGCAAATTATCAATTAAAACATTTAAACTATATTTGAAGAGGTAATAATCATTATCACTAGCAAATGAAGGCCAACGGTGGAGAAAGGAAGGCTGTAGATAGGGGCTTTTGATCATTGAACTATATCTCTAATCAAACCCATGAAAGTACCAAAGGAAACGTACTCAAGTCCATAGTCTCTGGACCAGCAACTTCATTATGGAATATTCCATCATTCCTTTACCACTTTTGTAGACATGATAGTTAAGCATGTTGATCGGATGATAGGTTTATGATCCAATTATCTTGACTCTTGACATGATAGACGTATTGTCTCGCGTACCCGTATCCGGCACTGATACAACTCTTAGGCAACATGATTTCTTGTGAAATAGTTGTGTTCGACACTTGACTCAGTGCTTGTATTAGATACTTCTAAATGAGGCCAAGTCATTGACGAAGATTCTCGATGAGAAATTAGTTTTTATTCCCAGTTGTTCATTTGCTTTGTTTGGCTGAATTCATTTGATCTGTCATGCAGCTGAGACCTCGACTGATAGCAAAAAGACGGAAGTTAGAATTATGTAGTGTGAACGGAGCTAATGGGACCCAGGCGGCAACAGAAAATGCAAGCGCCAAGACTGTATAAATGCAACATAGAAGAAGCTTCTTTTTTTGATGACACCGTTGTATGTCTATTGATTTAGTGGTGAAGGTGTAATGGGTCTGATTTTTATTTTTTTTGTGACACAGGCTACCCATGCTTGCTAATCGTCTTGCTAATTATCATTAACAAACTAAAATGATCAAAAACTAATGTAGTTTCGGCTGGTTTTCACTGATGTAAAGATCAGCCCCTGCTTTTTTAGCGGTGAAAATTTTTCAGGTCATGCATAGTTGGTTTAGCACATGGGTTCGAGAGTGAACGGTTGAGAAAGACTCTTCTCACCCACAGCGACAGGGAACATAAACATTATCTCCGACATCAAATTTGTGCAGTTCAATTGTTACATTGTATGCTAAACATACTACTTCCTTTGAGTTCTACGGTAATTATCAGCTTACTCCTTACGTGAGATTAACTAGGAGTGATGATGTGATCTGTCTTGTAACGACAACAAAAAACGCAACCTACGTGACATGTAGTTTAAGTTCAAAATAAGGAAGGTAAGATCATTAGAAAGAAAGTTACAGGGACATTATAAAAAAATATGAGGTTGCTTTAATCTCTTATATACTCCGTATAAAAGACTAGTTTGAAAGCCCGTACTTCGTACGAGTTAATGACCTTGATTATTTTAAAACTAAGTTATAGAACTTTATCGAATAGCTGTTTCGAAGTTCAAATCCGAGTGTTACATAATTCTAAAAAAAATGAAATATCTTAATCCCTTATGGTCTCTTGATACGCACTTGATTCTAAGTAGCTTCTAAAGTTTTGTTATCTCGAATTC
>LHUT01008394.1:0-10044 GCA_001412135.1 Silene latifolia subsp. alba | reverse complement strand
TGATGGATAGTGCCGTCTTCAATGAGAATACGTGCGTAAGAATTTGTATTGCTTATCAACCAACTGGAGCGTCTCATTTGCTCATATACACACTCACACAGTCACACCCCAATTAACACAGCACACCCGCATATACATATTAACTCCCGAAAATGGAAAAGCAGGAGGAGGAGCAGAGTAGTAAGGTGAAAACAGCATCAAGTGACCAACACCTCTCCGATATCCTTCTTCAAATCAACTCTTCTAAAACCCCCGTCTGTTTTCGATTCCTTTTTTTTAATCAATTTTATCTACTCCTTTTTTTCATTTAAGTTCTAATTTTTTGCCCTTTGTTGATTATTTGCAGGCTGTGATTAATTACGGTGCTTCTTGGTCAGTTTTTCTCTTGTTTTTTCAATTTATCTAATTAATTTGAGTTTCCAAATTCTCATATCAAACCAACTTGTACCTTTTAATTTCAGCTTTCAGTATTTAGTAACTAGCAAATGATTGGTCTATCTTTGAGAAAATTAAATTGGTTTGTGATGAATGTCTATGGCAGGTGCCGGGTTTGCAATCAGATTCTTCCTGCATTTCACAAGCTCAGTAATGAGTTCTCAAACAAGCTCTCCTTCGTGTATGCCGATATAGATGAATGCCCTGAGACCACCCAACAAGTCCGATACACGCCTACATTCCACTTCTATCGTGATGGTGAAAGGGTTGACGAGATGTTTGGTGCTGGTGAACAAAGACTTCACGACCGTTTGTGGTTGCATTCCTGATGGCTTCTCTGTTTAATTAAATTCTTGTTCCTCAGTCAGTTAATTATATATATAGGGCTGTGACAGCTCTTGTTTACGCTTTTATTGTATTTTAGATACAACGTGCAAAACTTATGTGTTCATTTAGTAGTATCAGTACAAGTATTCCTCTTTTTAACCAGGAAAATCAGCCCTTCTTTTGACATAAAGGGTTCGAACCCAAGTCATGAGTATCACCACACCACTCATGACTTTACCGATTAAAATTGCTGACATCTCCAACCATACTTTTTAGAGGAATACACATGAAAGGGATGCGTTAAAATTTTCAAACTTATAACAAAAAGGAAGAAAAGATAAACTACATATACCTACCACTCAAGCAGTCTCGATGTTTCTGGTGCTTTATTGAATATATTGCGGCACAATTGTTGAAAATTGAGGTGCCATTGCTATATGATGGTTAATGAAACAACGTTGCAGTCAGATTTCTAACTTTCTATTTCCACCGGGACTCAAAAGAATAAAGATCAAAATTATCCCAAGATTATATTCATATCAAAGTAATCCAAGCAAAAGATCTGTCAATTTCGACACTAGCTGGTTTAAACTGTTTCGGGTAATGGGAAAAGCTTCTCAAGCATGTTGTTGGACAGGATCTTCTTGGGGTCCAACTCTCTCCGAGCTTTGTTGTATGCATCCACCGGAAATCGCTTACCTAACCGAGCTTGCAGATCTGCCACTTCGTCCTTGTCCTTGGGAATCTGAGAACATAACGCAAGCAATTACAAGTTTTCAGAAGACATTGATTAACAAAGTGTGTACTGGTTTGTGAACTAACTAAAAAGGAAAAATATCCCTACTAACAGGTACCATTGACCTCAAAACATTAAACATCCCAAACCCAATCTGGCCCTTATCTCAAATGACAAGCAAAGAGCACAAGGAAGAACCAATTTGCCAGGTCGCGAATAATCCATCGAACATTTGCAATGGCCATAACCACTGGAAATAATCAAGAAACCAGGATGTTTGTCAGATAGTAAGACGAATCATATACCTCAATCTTAGCCCAGTGTTCATAAGCAGCATAAGTATCCCAAAGCTTTGTTTGTGTGAGATATCTATAGTGAAAGAACTCATCGGTTATCTGCTTTCTTTGGCGAGGATCCGTGGTGGGAAGGTACATTATAATACCAACCTGAAAAACAACACCAATATCCAGGTAGAAAAATATGAGTAAATACAACATCAACTCACTAACCAAAAGTTTACCCTAATAGCCCTCCCTCAAATAGCAACCTGACACCTGACCTAGTTAGAACAACAGGTTCAGCTTAAGGAAGATATGTGCTAAATCAACACAACAAAAAATATTCAGTATGATTCAACATTCACTCTGACCCAAATTCTGTTTCAACCTTCAAATGATACTTACCGTTTAGAATATTCGCAGAAATTTTTGTCAAAACTACCTATAATTTAGGTCATTATGCGAATCCCCCTGCCTCGAGTTTCATTATTTGTCCAACACTATCTAAAATTTAGCTCTCTAGTGAAGGAAGATCATAACCTTGGTGTTTTGTTTTTGTGAGCAATGCTAACGCTAAACTCGTCCTCGCAAATAAACGATAATAAAACTGGGTGGAAGATAAACAAGGATAACAGAAGTCAACAATAAGGAAGTTGCGACGAAAATATTAAGAAAGGTAGATAGTCTTCTGTAAAAGAAAAAGAAAGGTAGGTAGTTTCTTGCAAAAAAAGGCAAGTCGATGTCAAAAACTTGACTTTTTTTGGTAGGAACAATGATTTGGTAGTAGGCAGTGTTTCGACAAAAACAACTTTCAATAGCTCTAAACAAAAAAAAAGATGAAACTTTCGGGTATTGTTTGTCAAAAACAAAAAACTTGTATCCCAGGAATATTTCCACTTTACAGCTTGTTTCGATAACAAAGTAGGAAGGAAAGGGAAGGGAGGGGGATAGACGGAAGGAAAAAGAGGGAGGAGAAGGGGAGGGAGAATGGAGTATGGGTGTTTGGATACAATTTACCTCCAACCTTTCCTATGGTGGAGGGATCTTGATTTGCCTTGGACGAGGGAAAATAGATCCCTACAATTCCCTTCCCCTCTAGTTTCCTCCACCCTCATTTGCTAACCAAACAAGGGATTATATATCCCTTCATTCAAACACGACCTCACATAATT
The DNA here is from genome assembly GCA_001412135.1 of Silene latifolia subsp. alba. Taxonomy (NCBI): domain Eukaryota; kingdom Viridiplantae; phylum Streptophyta; class Magnoliopsida; order Caryophyllales; family Caryophyllaceae; genus Silene; species Silene latifolia. Next base: position 7,096 of record LHUT01008394.1, on the reverse strand, counting down.
AACTTTGGTGACACAAGGTTTGGGAGATTTGCCAATTTAGTGACCTTTTCTAATTTGGTGACAGTGTAACGTCACAAAAATTTTCTCCAAAAACACAAATAATTTGTCATAGCAAAAGAATGTGAAAACTTTCAAAATTTACAACATTGTTCAGCTTTGCACTTTTTATGTTGAAAATATTCATTTATATGAAAAACAAATCATTTATACCTTCATCGAAGTGATAAATGGACCAAAGTGACAATTTTTGTTTTACTCTTCAGGACTCTGTTGAAATAATTACAATTATAATGGGAGTACCAGAGGCTAATACTATCCCCATTCACGGTAATAGGAAGAGGTGGATATCTATAATCCCCTTAATGGGTTATCTTCTCTTTCTCCCCCAGCTCCTTCCAATGTCACCACTACCTCCACATGTTTCCTTAATTCTGACTGATATAACTCTAATAACATTTACAACTCATTCCAAGCAAGCCCGTATGATAACGAAAGGTGGTTGAACCCAAACTCCATTGTTTCAAAATGTACATTAGTAATACAATAGAACTATCTTACATACTTCAGAGGAAAACATGAAAATAGAAGTGAAGAGATTACCCATGAGAAAATATCATCTTCCCCAGAGCTATAAGCTGGACTCATAGGACTCTTACTCCGAGCAGTCCAACGCTGCTCAATGGGAGCTGGTGCGGGAATTCTTTGCTTCTCTATCAGCTCCTTCAGTTTTTCTATATATTCAAGGTCCTTCATGTCAGGCTTAGCCAAGGTTCCTGCAGGAAAACAGGTCTCAGAGACCCACTGTTGACCACCACAATCAAAGCCTAAGATCTCATCACTCCATCCAACTCTGTATCCTTCTGACTTCCTCCAAAATTCTGCTTCGGCCTTATTCACTTTGATGACATGCTCGTCATTTAGAGGATCTAGTGCAAGAAGTTTGTCTCTAAGCTCTGTGAATGATAGCTCATTTATATCTCGTTCTGGTGACACTCTGCACACAGAACAACTAGCTGTCACCCTCACGGACTGAATGGTTCTCTCACCAACAAAATGCCAGCTTAGACACAAACAATACTAGTGTAATACTGGAGATTTCCTAAGAAAGCAAAGACTTGCAATTACGTACTTGAAAAAGAAACCAATGTAAAACTAGAAACCAACAGGAAGAGTATATAAGAGAACACGAATTAAACAGATTCACAAAGAAACAACTGATCACCACTGGTGATACTGATAAGTCATAAATTTTATTTCTAACTCACGACAGAGTTTACTCCTTGATGCAAATTGGCTATAGGTGGCTGTTGTTTACTTGGTTTTGAGTAGGCCAAGGTGGGAAGGGTCATAACAGATTCAAGTTGTTTCAGGTCAAGTTTACCTTCAAAGTTGATTCAAGTTCGGTCTCCGAATCGAATCGAATCTGATTTGATTTGGGTCATTATTGGGCTGGGTTATTAGCCATTTAATCGCATAATTCACGTTCGGAAAAATATTTTTATGTATTATGCTTCGCAGTGTTTTTAAGATGCAATTATCAAGCTAAATGCAAAATCGTTCTGATTTAGCCCATTGGTAAGCTAATTCGTTGTCAATAGGGCCAACCATCAATACAATTGGTTTTGGTTATGGGGGGGATGAATAAGAGTGTATAGGTCGTCGGTTTGCCTTGTGTGGAGCTGAGTCCGTTTGGTTCACCTGACTTACAGGTTTTATTAGTTACAAAAATAAGACGCCATAGGTTTTCAGTTTTCCCGTGGGTGGTGTTGAGTCAGTTTGGTTCACCTTATTTACAGGTTTTATTGGTCCATGTTTCTAGGTTTGGGATAGATTTTGCTAGTTCTACAGCAAGCGGTAAAGAAACAAAAAGAACCATTCATGTCTAAAAGCATAATTAGAGTGGAAACAGAAAAGAAAGAAAAATTGAGTAGGTTTTGAAGCATCAACAAGTAATGAGGCATGAATCAAATGTTGGTGACTGCATGCTGATCCAGCAAACAAATTAGACAGTGATGTGGAGCGATATTATAAATATTACCTATATTTCTCCAGAGATTCCTTGTACAGATCTTGTACATGTTGAAGGGCTTCCTCTTGTGTATATTTAGGTTTGAAATTCTTTGGATTTTTCCATTTTGATACAGGATTACATGTCACAACCACAACAGAGTCCGTGTATGGGATGTACAGGTACTTCACATGCTTATTTTCAGAGAGTAGCTTCCTGGAAAGAGAGCCACAAATTGCATTAGTTCTGATGTAAATAATTCTACAACTAGCTTTACTGTAGAGGATGTCAAATACGCATAAAACTATCAAAAGTTTCTAATCAGTGCTTCTCAGATCTTACATGAGGTCCAGATAGTAGTAAGGAGTAAAATATAAAATGAAAATATAAGACCACCACCACTAAGAAACGACAGGGTGTTAATTATCACAACCTATTTTACGTCTAGTTTTACATATACATGATAATTTTAATCCACATGCAGCTCCTCAATGTTTCTGTATCACAACAACAACAACAACAACAACAACAACAACAACAACAACAACAACAGAGCCTTAATCCCAAAATGATTTGGGGTCGGCTGAATGAAGAAATTTATAGTAGTTAAACTTAGTTCCACTTGTCGTGTATATCAAGCCTTTGTCACTTAGACAATACAATGTTTTATCATTTGTAAGCGTTTAGAGAGAGTATTTCCAATAAAGTCCAACAATCACTATTGGGAAAACACAGCGGTTATTATGACGATGATGTGTGATAGAAAGAGCATGATCATAGAGAGGGCTGCCATACCATAAACGACTAGGGTGTAGGGTCACAAGGCACTATGTTTTGGTATGATAATGAGGGAGGGGAATATCAGACTGATTAATGACATAGTGGATTCAAATGTCCGAAGCCAAAAAAATAAAAGAAAAATGGAAAGAATCAGGAGGATTGTATACAGTCCCACACCCAACACCCAGATATTTCTTGAAAAGAAAAATCACAGAGTCAAACCAATGATTAAAATCATCAAATATATACAAAGTTAACAAATTACTTGTGGTTTTTCTTTATCTCACTCATGTTAGAGATATAGGTGTGCTCCACAAGCTCCTGCCTATCAACACATTGGAGTGTGACTTCAGCTACTACTCCGAGTCCTCCAAGACCAACTCGAGCGAGATGAAACAGCTCTGGATCTTTCACTTTCGAGAGCTCTATAGTTCCCTTGCCAGGAGTCACCAACTTCATTGCAATTACTTGCTCATCAATTGGAGGCAATCGTGCACCCGTACCATGTGCACCAACCTATAAACATTGGGTATTACAAACAAGCTAATAAAGGAACAAAAATTACCCCATTCAGAGTCAAAACCAGAAAATCATACCTCCAGCATTCAACTATCAAATGTAACCAGATACATCAATGTTATTTCAAGTAAATAGGAACAAAATTCAAGATATGATCTTTTACCTCCTACATTCTCAATCAAACCAAGTAGCACGCCACACTTTAATTACCATGGAAAAATACCTTAATCTCAAAATGGTTTGGGGATGGTGGACATGAATCATCTTTTAGAACCGCCATCGAATAATTGCACACCTCAAAATACACATTTTTAAACTCAACATTACTTCAAACTAAATCAAATTCTAAGAAAAAAGAAACCTGCCTGAAGAATTCCCCCAATTTGCTGCTCTCTAATAGACGCAAAATTCTGCAAAGTAAGACCAAAATCCTTAATATGATCAACAAGTCCCTGAACCCGAATACCGGCCTGAACAGTAACCCTCTTATTGGGCACATCAACATTCAACACTTTATCCATCAAACCCAAATTAACCATCCCAGCCCGGGACAGTCCCACCCCATTTGGGGACAATCCGGACCCAAGAGGGCGAATCTTTTGTCCTCGCTCGTGCGCATCCTTAACAACCTTCTCCAGCTCAGAAATTGACTCGGGCTGGGGGAAGGTGCGAGTGTGGACCTCGTGAGTGCCGCTCCAGTTGGAGACGGTGTGGAGGTCTTCAGGGAGAGGAGCGTAGCGAAAGAGTTGAGCACGCTTGTGTTTGGCGTTTTCGGGGAAAGGGAAGGAGTAGTAAGTGGCTGCGCCGCATGCTAATAAGAGGATTGAGTAGCCAATGTATTTGCGAGTTTCGGATGGAGTTGAAGATGGATTTGAGGAGACTGAGCAGAATTGACGTAATGGGGTTGTGGTGGTGGGATGAAGGTGGTATTTGCGGTGGAGAGATGTGATCGATCGTCGGAGTGTGCTGCTTCGGTACATTTTTAATGGTGGTGGAACTGGTGGGGGGGTGGGTTTATGGAGACGGAGGCACACACGAGAGTTGGTTTGTTTTTGTTTTGTTGTCGACTTATATGGTCGTCTGCTCTCGTATGGATATCTCACTACTTTGGTTTTTGTTTTATCAAACTTGGACGGTCTAATTGATAAGACTTTCATCTCTTAAACAAGTAGTTAGGGGTTTAATTTCTGGTAATTAAAAGGTCAAACTTGGAAGGAGTCAACCTAATAATTACCTTCAGTACCTCGAAGGAGATTATCTCAATTATCGGTAGGGGATACTCCTGGTCAACACCAAAAAAAACTTTGTAGGTTCCTTTTTGTTCCTTTTTCTCTAGTAATGCGACGAGTAAATAATGATCATTTTATGAGTGATCATTTTTGGATAAATAGTAAAACCGTCGAGTAAATAATGATCATTTTATGAGTGATCATTTTTGGATAAATAGTAAAATCGTCGTATGTTATGAGAGAGAAAGGATTGGTGATAAATATGAAATTGACGGATTCTTTTTGCCCGCGATGCCATGATTGCGTGCAGACTTGTCTCCATGTGGTTAGGGATTGTGGGTGGGTTGGGGGCGGGGGTTATAGGACGGGTTGGGATGTGAGGAACATATGATGGCAATGGAGATGAATTTGAGGGAATGGATTGAGGAGGTTTTACGGTTTCTTGATCAATATGAGAGAGTAGTGTTTATGACAGGATGTTGGCCTATATGGAAGAGGAGAAATAAGGCGATTTTCGAGGATGGAGAATGGCGATCTAATTGGATTGTTAAGAGGGTTCAGGATCTGATAATAGAGATGGAAGGGAGTGATGGGGGTAGAGGTATGACGAGGGGTGATCGGTTGGTGCTCAGGAGGAATAAGGATGGTGAAGGAAGCATAGAAGGACGTGATGAGGCTGTTCGGGAGGGATGGCGGTGTCTTGAAGTGGGTGTGGCTAAGGCTAATGTTGACGCGGATTTGTGGAAGAATGTAGGTGTGGGATGGGGGTTGGTGTGCCGTGGTGGAGATGGTGGCGAGTTGGGCGTGCGCAATTCAAGTGCAAGAGCAATGGGATCCAGAATTTGCAGAAGTTATGGTTGTACTACATGGACTAAAGGAGGCTAGACGAGCTCGAGAGTGGAAAATTATTATCGAAAGTGACTGTCAAATGGTTATCAATGCAATTACCAGGAAGCGGAATAGAAGTGATATTTTTTTAGTTTATGAGGATATTTTTAATGCTTGTAGTTGGTTTGATTCTGTTTCTTTTATTTTTGTTTGCCGACAATTAAATAGGGTAGCTCATAATTTAGCGCATTTTATTCCTGGGGAACTAAGACGCCGATTTTGGGGCGTGGATGTTCCGATTGACATCGCTTCTTTGATTGCGGCTGATTTGCGTAATAAATAGAGAACCCTTTGGGGTTTTGTTCCAAAAAAAAGGAAGAGTGAATCTTCTTAAATAAGCCTATTGAGAGATCAACTACAAATTTATGGAAAAATGGTACAAAAAACAATAGAATGAGTACGAATACTATAAAAGAAGGTACTAATAAAAATGATTACAATATATAATAAACGGAAATTTTCCATGGTACCCCTTAATTTTGTCAGATTTTCCGTGGTACTCCTACTTTTAAGAATCTGTCCATGGTACCCTTAAGGTTCCATTTTTGTGCCCATGGTACCCCTTAATGTAACGGCCGCTAACGTTAATTTTGATGATGTGTCAATAATTAGTTAATTAAAAATTAATAATAAATATGAAATAAAGAGAAAAGTTTGAACATTTCCCATGTTAGCAATGTACTTTATACATTCTTTCCCGGATATGCCTAAATTACAACAAAAAAAAGTGTCATGTTTTGTCATTACAACTTAATTATCACCCAAAACTTAACAAGGTTATGGATTTAAGTAGAATTTATGTAAGAAATAAATCATGTCTTACTGGCTATGTTAACTCACTAGAAGAAACTCGGAAAATGTCCAACATGGCTGTGTTAGCTAAAAGAAAGATATGAGGAGTAAAGTTAATGGTGACATGAAGGCAAAGATGAAAATTTTATCGATCGAACCACTTAGATTTTAACATAAGTAGCATTGATTATATACATGTTGAGGTTGAGTAAAAGTAAATCAAGATGGCACATAGAATGATAGTAAAACGACCTCATTATCAAGCTATTGCATTGCTAAATCAGGAGTGTAGTGGGAAAATTGTATAAACTCAAGGGTATCATAAAATTGTTACATCTTAGGTATATGAGAATACTATATAAAGTACATGGTACCATGGAAAATGTTCAAACTCTTATTTTTATTTCATATTTATCATTAATTTTTAATTAACTAATTATTATCACATCATCAAAATTTAACGTTCCGATACATTAAGGGGTACCATGGGCTCAAAAATGGAACTTCAAGAGTACCTGGACAGATTCTTAAAAGTAGGGGTACCATGAAAAATCTGACACAATTAAGAAGTACCACGAGAAATTTCCTAATCCCCCCTACTACTAAGAGAATAAAAATTCTCTTAGTTTTCCCGCCTAAAGAAACTTCTTCTTAATTGGGCCTATTTTTCTGGATACTATTAACACAACAAGATTTAATGGATTGTAAATTGTGGACCTTATACGTAGCCCACTTTTTCTATCTCATCTATCAAAGTAAAAGTTATTAATAGCCCATAATTTTGGACTCTACATGTCATATTATAAGCTAGATAAGTGAACTTGATTTCGTATAAATTTAAATTTATACTACCTCCTATTCCGAATAACTGTCCCATTTG
>LHUT01008390.1:0-10045 GCA_001412135.1 Silene latifolia subsp. alba | reverse complement strand
GGAGTTGGTGGATTGGATTGGCTTGTCTTGTTGTTTTATTGCAGCGGTTTGTTTTGTGTAATCAGTACTGACCCCATTTAATTTTTTTAAAAACTGTGGTGATCCATTCGGGGATGGTGAGCAGTTATTTAGCAGGTATGAGTTGACACGCATGTGATAGATGGGTTGAGTCATCACGAGCTATCGTAGAAGTCTTCCGCTGTGTCGAACATTCTTTTATTTTGTTTAGTCGGTTGACAGTTTTGAGAACACTTGTATTTCACTTTGTCTGTTTCAGATTTGGTTTGTATCGCTTTAAACATTATTGTTAAAGTACATTCTTTATGGTCTATTTGATTATCATTGCCTCGGGTAACCGACATGGTAGTACTTTCATATCTTAAGTGGTCCTGGTAAGGCACTTGGAGTATGGGGGTGCTACAACTTGTGGATGATGAGTGATGTGTAATCAAGGTTGGATACTTCGCGGTTGTTTGAACTCATAGTTTGTAAATGGGGTTTGTAGGACATGTGAGGGTCACCCTTATTGAGTATGATTGTGGTTGGCAAATGGTTGGACTTTGGATTGTGGAATGATAAGGAAATAGTTGAGGTGGCAGAAAGTTGAGTCGGAGTGATAACATAGGAGTTTGCATAGAAGGAAGATGAGAGAGTACTAGAACGAGGTGTGAGTTAGAGGTTATTCAAAAATGGAGGCACGATATCTAATAAGAGGATCTTTGGGAATGGAATGACGAAGTTTGAGGAACCAATTACACGAGTAGAGATAATTTTAAGTAATAAGCGGTGGAAGGTACATAGAAAAGTCTTAGCAACGTCTAGTGGTAGAACTACGTGAGAGTGAGTGTATAAGCATGATATGATGGACGGTGGTCATATTATCATACCGACGTCAGATTTTCGGGGAGTATTATTTTGTGAGATCGAGGAATGAGGTTTGTCCATTGAGGGCTGGTTATGTATCTATAAATTGGAGATTTTAAAGGGATTTGTCATGAGTATGGGATGAACCTTTGTAAGAGGTTGTACTATTAGTCGTGAGGTAATATGGATGAGTTTTAGTTTTAATATTTAGGATATATGGTTGTGGATTTTGTATTACCAAGTTGGTCTTCGCGATTATGAGATTGAGAATGTGATATGAGGTACATATGAGTCTAATTATGTTAATGAGGTATTTTGATCATTTGTGTTACGTAGAATAGTCTCCTAATTGAAGTATTTATTTATAATGTAAGAGAGTAGTTTTGCGAGACTCCGACCCTATGAGTGGTAGTATGGATGTTGTTTGTAAAGTTGTCTTTTAATTATCCTGTGAAATATCCATGTTATGTAAAGTGGTCTAGTTGTCATTTGCTTATTTGAATGGTGATATTTTGTTATTCTATATGAATAATGTTGTGTTGAGACCGTGTTCATGAGACGGTATGGAGTGTGATAGCGGCCGATGAGGCTGATGTGTTTCGCACTGCGGTACGGTTGTTGGTGACAGTGTTTACCGTCACCGGTTGTGGTGGAGGAGATGTGATAGTCGTGAAATGAATTTTGAAATGTCATGTTTATTATATCGTTGTTATATGAATTGGTATGTTTTCAGCACTGTTGTGTGTCTCTGTGATTTCCTGGTTATGGATAAAAGAGTAGAGTATGTATATAGATGATTAAGTGGAAGTTTTAACTATGGTCGTTGTTTTAATATATTTCATAGATGTTTTGTTAATATGTCACGGTCGTTCTAGTTCTTACGAGCCCGACTTGGATGAGTCCTTCATAGACTTGTAGTGACAAGTAGTTAGCGGAATATGTGTTGATTTTAGCTAGAAGCTACATGTGGTTCATAACTTTTGTTACGATAATAGGAGTAGCGTCTTGAGAATGTTGTCACGTTGGTGTACAGACGAGTTCAGTTGTGATAAGAAGGAAACTTGGAGGACTTATTTGGCGTACAAGAATCTTGGGTCTCATGTTGTGTAGTCGGGATAGATGTGTGAAGCGTGAAAAATATCATTGAGTGGATTAGGCCAGGACCTTGTCATGAACCTTAAGTGTGAGAGAATGGATTGGGAGTATGTCATTTGTTATAGAGGATGTTTCGTGGGGATAGCTATCGATGTTTATAGTAAGCGATAACCGGTTATCGGCGGGATGGGATGGTGTTAATGAATGGAAGTAACTAAGGATATAGTACGTAGTGAATATTTTATAGTAGACGCCATTGTCAAATGTACCATAGAGGCATGACTGGGCACGAAACGTAACAGAACTTAATTGGAGAATGGAGGATATACTTGAGTATTGATATCAAAAGTATGAGGGGTGCTTACAGTATTATTTATTTTGGGAAACTCGTGGTGTCAATTGTTGGAAAGAATGAGTGGGTGAAGTTTTATAGGGGAGGAAAGGTGTATGTGATTGATGGAGCGGGTCGTTGTCCACTATCAAACACATTTATATCCAACTTAGTATAACAAGTAAGTTGGAGTTGTAACACCCCCATACACCAAGGTGCCTTGCCAAGACCACCTTAACATATGAAGATGCTTACCGAGATGGTGTATATCAAAAGTGATCATAAAGAAAAATACTTTAAAGTTCAACCATTTAAAGTGTATACCACTTAAAAACCAAAACTAAACGTACGATACAAACTGTCTCAACCCAAACCAACCAGAAAAGAAACTGTCATAATACTACAACGGAAGACTAAACTCAAGACTAGTGATGAATCCATCCCAGCCAGATCCCGCGAGCTATCCATATGGTTACCCGCTAAACAACTGCTCACCATCCCCGAACGGATCACCATAATTTTCAAACATTTAACCGCGGTCAGTTACTGAATAATTAAAATAAGAAATAATGAGCATCCAAATACACCAACATATTTCTCAATCTCCATTTAATCACCAATCACCTGTCTATACACTAAAGTTTGTAGACCCGCCAGAATACCCATCGCAACAGATATTCCACTCCACCAATGGGGACTGCAACCTTACCACTTAAGCCCCGCTCAAACCGTAGAGCGAATAACCCAATGATCATTAATGTGCACATCCCCCTTATGACGGGAACCACAAGGGGCGAATGAAGGGTGTGAAGCCATTCCCGAAAATGACTCCACTCAGCCGAGGGCGCACCTCGCGAACAACATACAATTGCAACCAAAAACCCCAATACTGATAATCATGCCAATACCAGTAATTACAATTATGACCACAATGATAACCNNAAATCAATTATACAGTAACCGAGTATGGAAAACCTTACCTTTTCGCAATCCGCCATAACTGTAGCCAATCATACAATGTACAAGAGTACCACATCATCACGTATAACAATAATCAACAACTACACATCAGACACCGATTTCTACCCAAACCCCCAAATCACTCAATTAGGGTTACACCAAACTTAACCAATCAACATAAAAACAACATAAGGAACTTACCCAAATACCGACAATTCCAAAGGTGTAAAAATCCCCAAAATTTATGAACCCTAGCTTTAAATTTGGTTGTAAAAGGTGGATAGGTTGAACGTCGTAGAAGTTTTGTGAAACCCTTTGAGAATAAAATGTAGAATGAAAAAAAACTGACGAAATAACCTTTAAATACCTCTTCCACTTTTACTATCAAACCGCGACAAAAACCTGTAAATAAACCGACACTCGATCGAGTACATCGTACTCGATCGAGTTGCCTCTACTCGATCGAGTACACTTAGATCAGAACGTACTCCAGAACCCACATACAACTTTCTCGATAGAGTACCCCCTGCTTGATAGAGTGCCCTAAGACCAGAATACCCGAGGTATTACAGAAGTAACCTAAAGGATGGGGGTATTCAAATCGGTCAATCTAATTGTTTTTGCACTAAGGTTGTCACAATTAAATTAGGTAAGAATACGGATTAACTAACAACTAATAATAGCAAATGTAAATAAATGAAAACAAGGGAAGTATGTAAATAAGAGTGTAAACAATAGATTAAAGACACTAGGGTGTCATTGGATCATAGAGGAATCATGGTAGAATCACATAAATAGGCAATACACAATACACAATACGCCGATTTGACAAGTGTTGTGTTGGAATCGAGTTGCTTTATGTCTTACAATTCCTAAGGTGACTTAGGTTTCGGAGTCGAGTTGATTTATAGCTTACAAAACCTACAACGACTTGGGTCTCCCTATTCAACTATATGCAGGATCTAACAATACTTGAGTTGATTTATGTCTTACAAGTCTTGTTAAAGAGGTAGAGAATCATGCTAGGTTGTCAATCAAGCCTTTCATCAAACATAATATGTGCATAAGTTGAAAACACAACAAGCAATCATTCATATGAACTCATTAAGTATAGATCTAACCCATAATTACTCCCCTAATCCCCCACTAACTCTAGCTAAGAGAATACTCACAAAACATCATGGTTAAAATGTCATCAATGGTGTCAAACATCTTAACAAGCAAAAACATGATGATTAAGTAAGATAATAAGCAAGTATTAACAAGTAAATAAAGAGAGATTAAGAAAGTTACCAACTTGGAAAGTAAAGATGAACATAAATAAAGAATAATCCTTGAATAAAGATGAAGACTTGTCACCAATCTTCAATTATGTACCCAAGATATCCAAATGTAAACAACTTGAGATGAACAAAGTAAAATGGAAGAACAATAGAAGAAATATTTAATTGATGATGAAGTGTTGTCAATTCTCAATTTGAAACCCAAGAATTATTCAAATACAAAGCTAATCTAAGATTGTTTGAGAAATAATTAAGGAAAGATTAAAGTGCATTTATAAAAATATTAAAGACTAATATACTCCTAATCGAAACCAAGTCTCCTCTAAGAGGACTTACCCTCAAATTATTACAAAGAGGTATATATAGTAAGTAAGTTTTAGTATGCATACATGCTTGCATAATGGTATTAGTGTTAGAGTGTTAGTGGGACGGTGGTAATATGTCGTACATCGTGCGGGTTCTAGTACTTGGACATCAGTATGGACTAGTGGTGATGGTCTTTGGTGATATGATGGAACTCGATAAGTTACACCATAGTTGTGATATTATGAGTACCATGTAGGACGAGTGTGAACTTAGAGGACGAAGTTCATTTTAAGGAGGTAAGAATGTAACACCCCTCATTTATGTGAATAACACTTGAACGAGTGTGAGATACCACTCGACCGAGTGCTGTCTTACTCGAACGAGTGAGTACGAGTGGCCAGGCTCTTATCAGGTGACACTCGGCCAAGTGACTTGCACACTCGACCGAGTGCTCTGTCCACTCGATCGAGTGCTCAGCCAACTCGATCGAGTGCTCAGCCCACTGGATCAAGTGAGACGGGTAAGTCCAATATTTTTCGCGGGCCAGACTCCCTTGTTGGGCTTTAATATATAAGGCTTATAATCATATTTCTATTCATTTCTAAACCCTAAGTTCCTCTCTTTAAACTCTCTCCCACATCTCTCTACATTTTTACACCAAATCCTAGATCTACTTTTCATCTTGAATAATTTCAAGATTTCACTTACATATTCTTGTTCCCTATCATCTAGTGAGTAATTATATACCTTTATTTTTTTATTTTCAATATTTTCATTTAAGACACCAAACCTTAGAAATTGGAGGTTTTGGTAATTAATTGGGTTTACGGTTAATTAATGCCATTTAATGATAGTAGTAGTCAATGTACACTTATATTATTACCCTAGAACACAGTTTTGATATATTATACTCTATTAATTTTAAGTGGAGACTTTGTAGAATAAGATTTCTAGTCTTTGCTTGTTCTTGCTTGTCTTGTGAAGGAAATTGCAAAAAGGTAGGATTTTCCTAGTCGGTTTCAATATTATAATTGTTTACATGTGCTTGGTGGATATTTATAATATTTGGGTGTTCTTGATACTAATGGTAATTAAGGCATGATTAAGGTGAATTTTTTTTTTTTGGTAAAATGTAAGTCGTATATATATTTACGCAAACGTAACCATACACGGACAACCGAGCGCCTATCCGGGCTCAACATCCAACCATCTAAGGAGAGGGGTCAGGCCCAATTTCATCCGTTATCAAACATCAAAACAAAATGGGCAGACAACAAATACAGGGAAAATCCCCAAATTAGACAACCCTAAAAAAAACCAATCGAAATCATTCATCATCTTCATTCAGCTTTGATTCGTCTTCACTGGGAAGATTGCTCATCTCCATCAATGCACCTTCAAACCAAACCCGTCCCCCCTCAAGTCAGAGCTTTGAAACAGATTTTTAGCACCTAAATGTGTTGATCCACGAGCTTTGACGGTCTTAAGATGCATGCATTTTCCCTGCAGGAGTTTCTTTGTTGCCAAATCAGGTACATACACGCATTTATCACTGCATTCATCACTCCTTTATCTTCCTTTGTCCCTCTTCTACTCAATATCTACCGCAAAATGTCTTCTTGCGGAATTCTGATTCCAAGTTGTATCCTCACCAGCTCAATAATCTCTGTACTATAATCGCAATTGAAGAACAAATGCTGAAGATCCTCTCTGCTGAAGCCACAAAGATAGCAGGTATCATCCTCTCTGATCCCCAAATTGAATAATTTAGCATTCGTATTCATATTTCCATGATGGTAAAACCATGCGAGAAAACTGTGTTTAGGTATGGAACATTTATTCCAAACTAATCCACTCCATTGAACTTTGACTCCTTTCTCTCTTAACCATTCATATCCTTTAGCTATAGTGTATTCTCGTCCAGTTTGGTTAGACCACTCCTGCTGATGATACGCTTCAGCTAGAGTCCTTAATTTGGCACACTTTCCTCCAGTACCAACTTGAGGAGGTTGGAGGAGTGTAATTTTGCCAATCTTGGCCTTTTAGGTAGGTGTGATTAATCCACCTCACCCAAAGATCACCAGGTTTAAAAGAAATCCACCACACTAGTTTCCCAACAGCTTCTTTATTCCAAAGAACATCCTCTTTCAAACCCAATCCCCCTTATTGTTTAAGTTTGCAGACTTTCTTCCAAGAGACCAAAGGAGACCTTATGAACTCATCACCTCCATCCCATAGAAAGTTCCTACAAATGCTCTCAATTCTTGTGATAACACCACTAGGGAGAATGAACATAGTAGCCCAATAGTTATGGAGTGTCTTAAGAACAAATTTGATAAGGACTAGTCTGCCAGCATAGGAGAGCTTCCTAGTCTCTAACCCTCTTATTCTATTCACCACCTTATCTATCAAAGGTTTATAGTCTTGGGCATTTAATCTGGTAGTTTTGATAGGTACTCCTAGATACCTGAAAGGTAATGAGCCCTCAACAAGGCCTGAAACCTGCTTAATATCTGCCTTAACACCATCAGCAACCCCATTGAAATAGACATTATATTTCCCTTTGCTCATATCAAGACCAGAAGCTTTGGAGAAACTAGATAATGTTATGAGGATAATCATCATAAAATACACATCCCCTTTGCAAAACAAAAGAAGGTCATCAACAAACATTAAGTGAGTCATGTTAATAGGCTTACATAGAGGATGGAATTTGAACTCAGGAATCTCAGTAGTGTAAGACAAAAACTTAGATAAATACTCTATGCAAATAGTGAACATCGATGGGGATAAGGGATCCCCTTGTCTCAACCCTCTGTTACCTTGAAAAAAGCCAAATACATCACCATTAAGATTATGAGACTATGAGGCTGTTGTAACACATTGCATAATCCAATGCCTGAACTGAGCTGGGAATTTTAGAGCCTTGAGCATTTGATTGAGAAACTCCCATTCAATAGTGTCATAAGCCTTCTGAAAGTCCATCTTAATTAGGCACCTAAGGGAAATAGCCTTTCTCTCATAAAGCTTAATGATATCTTGACAAATCAAAATATTCTCCATAATGCTTCTCCCCTTAATAAAGCCACCTTGATTTAAGGAAATTAAATCAGGTAGAACACCAACTAGCCTGTTGCAAAGAATTTTAAAAATGCACTTGTATATTACATTACAACAAGCTATAGTTCTGTATTGTAACACAGAGGATAGTCTACCAGTCTTTGGAATCAAGGTAATCAGAGTAGTATTCACTTGTTTAAGCATATTGCCTGAATTAAAAAAATCCATAACTGCTTAGATTACCTCAAATCCAACTATCTCCAGGAGTCTTTGAAAAATTTGCTAGAATAGCCATCAGGACCAGGAGCCTTATCATCAGGAATATGGAACATAGTCTCTTTGACCTCCTCAGGGGACACAGGAGCCAATAGAGATTGAACATGACTATCATTACAAATGCTACCTTTCCTGACAATAGTTTTCTTGACTTCTATAGTGACACTCTTAGAACCCAACATCATCTGATAATAATCCAAGAAAGCCTGTTGAACCCCTTCCTTATCTGTATGCAACTTATTCTTCTGATCCATAATTTGATGAACAATGTTTTTATTCCTCCTTGACTTTATGACACCATGAAAATAAGCTGAGTTCAAGTCTCCTTCAGTGAGCCAGTGAGTCTTTTCCTTCTGCCTAAGAAAAGTAAATTTTGCCTCCTGTAAATCCTGGGCAATCTTACTCATACCCAATTCTTGATGAATTAAATCCTCATTATCTGGCTGCTGGACAAGCTGCTTCTGAATATGGACAACCTAGTCAATGCTAGATCTGCATTATTCTCAATATCTGAGAAATGAGATCTATTCAATTTTTTTTAACTCAGGTTTCAAAAGTTTCAGCTTTCTGGTTACTCTGAACATTTTTGTACCATAAATATTTTGAGTCCAAATAGAGTGCACTATATCCTGGAACTCTGGAGCAACACTCCACATATTAAAGTATTTGAACGGACTAGGAACTTGCTTTCCAATATTACCTGGACTCACTAAGCAAGGAGTATGGTCAAAATTACCTTCAGGAAGAAAGTTGGCATAATAGTCAGGAAATTAATTCATCCACTCCTGATTAACAAAAAATCTATCCAACCTGCTATAAATTCTTGTCTCAGGGGGCTGTTTATTGTTCTATGTAAAGAATGCTCCTGTGGCTTGGAGATCCATTACTTGACACTCATCCAGACACTTTTGAATAGGTTCAGCTGCAGCTGAACTTACACTACCCCATAGCCTTTTATTTTCTTGAAGCACACAGTTAAAATCACCCCCAATGGCCCAAGGCCTTTGTTGAATGCCTGAGATATTTTGCATCTTAGACCAAAGAGTCTCCCTGTCCTGCACACCATTAAAAGCATACATTGCAGTAACTAAAATTGCTTCAAAGAAACCTTATTCTTCACCCTCATATGGATAAACTAAGCATCATATTCCAACAACTGAACCTCAAAATAGATTGTATTCCAGAGAACCCATACCCCGCCCCCTTTATGATAAGCATTATTTGTTGTCACACACCAGTCCTTGAAAATGGAATTCAAGGCTTTATTCAAACTTATAGATTTTATTTTAGTTTCTAGTAAGGCATACAAGCCCATATTATTATTCAGTAAAAAATTATTTACAACCCTCTCTTTCACCTTTGTATTCATCCCCCTCACATTCCAAAACCCTATATTCATCATGGAGTAGGGTTTGGAATTTTATTACCAGTTATACCAATGCCTGCCTTAGGAGATCTTGAACCACTGAGAACCTCCATGTAAGAAGGTGAAGCCTAGATAACCCTGCTACCTTCAACCTATCTAGTAGCCTTAACGGGAGACAATGATCCAGTATTAACCCTTGTTAGTCTAGTTGTAATACTACGGTTGTATGAGTCTCTGGGTACTCTATCGAGTGGGCCTTACTCTGTCGAGTAAGAGTGTTTTGTTTTAAGAAACAATATTCTGCCTGTAGGGTACTCGATCGAGTAGCCCTGGTACTCGATTGAGTAAGTGGCACTCGATCGAGTACGTTAGTTACTCGATCGAGTAAGTCGGTTAACAGGTATTATTTTGACGGGTTTCGTTAATAACGCGGATTAGTATATATTTTATGTCGTCTTCTTCCCTAAACACTTTTCATAAACCTAATTCACTCAAAGGAGATTT
>LHUT01008383.1:0-10048 GCA_001412135.1 Silene latifolia subsp. alba | reverse complement strand
AAAATTAAGTTCCTTGATCAACCAAGCAACCCCTAAGATTATCAGGATTAACGTAAAATCACAACATGATATAACGTAGAACACAAATTATAATATAAGACGGTCTCACATCATAATACGATCCATTTTAATAAAAAATAAACTATTCATTTAATGCTATGATAGGCTTTTACCTGGCCCAAACCGGAGAATCGCACCGGAATGGGAATCGAACGGATCGGAACTAGAACTAAAATTTCTCAAGGTCTGTAAGGATTCCTATTTCCGGTCCGGTTTTTTGCCATTCCGGTTTCGATTCCATTTCCAGTCCAGCCCAATGCACAATCTTAAATAGGATCATATCACACTATGAGACCGACTCACACAATAACATAACTAGTGAACGTAAAATCACGACTGCTATGTCACATGACAAAAAAAGAAGCAACTTTTTCTTGGATGCTATAAACCCCTAGTTATTAAAGCCTAACCTAGTCTAGATAATCCATAACCAGTATAGCTAGGTGAGATTAGGCATAGCCTAGTAAGATTAGTCCATTGTCGGAAAGGTTAATTACCACTAATGTAGTAAAGATAACTTTAATTAATCCCTCTAATCATTGCCTCACACAATGTTAATTTCCTGTATATACCAACCATATGATTCGATGGTAGATTGAACATCATAACACAAATTCTTGTGAGTTGCGACGGTCACATTCTCACACACTATTTAAATAATATTAAAAATGGAAAGGGGGATATGAGAGCCTGAGAGGTCACAGCTCACAAGTTGTGAATTGTGATCGTCACAAGCAAGACTTGTTACTACCATAACCTACCGGCTAAACTACGGTACTAAATTCTTCTATCACATTCCGTCCTAATCTCGGTTTCCACAACCTAATCTTTATCTCTACAATATAAATGACCTCAAAATACAGTCGTTGTAATCTCATTTCTTCCACTGTCACATTCCGTCCTAATCTTGGTTATTCATACGGTTACATTGGATTGGATTGTACAATTTTGCCCTTTGGAGTGCTCTATTATTGACCAGATCAAGTTAAAGACGTTTTCGAGCCAGGTCATTTCAGATCCAAGCTACTAAGGTCTTTTGCTAAAAGTAAGGCATTCTCTGTTCTATGGTTCGGGTCATTTGTGGGTTTCTGAACAAAGGGTCTAAATCTTGTTCCTTCAGCATTGGATCAGGTCACTACAATTGGGTCAATTTTGCCAAATCTCTGCTCATGAACACTCTAAACACAGGGACCCTTTTCAAAAGCTATCACAATGCATCTCAATCAACAGGACTAGATAGCGAAAAGCCGAAAACACCATGAAGAAAATCAAAGAACATCATAATCAATGATTTAACATTAACCAAGTTCCGACAGTCACTCGGTTTATCATTTATCATAAGCAATTATCAAACTCTCATTAGGATGGCAAGTTTCAAAATATATAAACTAATCCTAACTTTCCCTTACAAATTAAAACTTATCACTATCTCTAACTTACATTGTTACAGGCTTAAAGCCCGTATACCTCTCTCATAATCTTTCAAAATATAGCATAACAAAGAACAAATGAATATTCTATCGACTTACAAACTTTCGATCAACATAAGGATCAATAGTAGAACGAAGTCAAATGGAAACTACCCACAAAAAACTCGAGGTTCTTTTAGATTTCTTTTAAGCTCTGGAGGCAAGTGGTTGAAAATTCTCACTTGCGACCATGGCACTAGATCTAGGTTTGAGACTTTATTTTGAGACCGGTCATCACGGCTTAATTTTGTCATTAGCCACAAACGTGGCTCATACTACGTCTAGATATGGTTGCAATAATCTTCAAAACCTTAAGAACTCGGTCGCAAATTGATCTTGCGGCCAAGATTTTACCTACCTATCAGCTTAAGAAAGTACACATTTTGCAAATGATGACTATTTACATCAACACATTACTAATAATACAACTTAAGATTAAGTTATCAAAAAATACCTTCATCACTGGACCCAGGTAGGTCTTTTAGAACATCTCGAAGAGCATAATAGTGGCTATCGCATTTGTGATCTGATATAACATTGCTCGAGAGTAAAATCCGTTGAAAATGTTGCCCGGGTTGCCTCTTCCAGAGAGTGAAATACTCCTTGCCTTTACTCTCATTACTAACGGTGGATTGTGTTTCAAGATTTCTCTTTAGGTAATATACGGCACCTGGTACGAATAACTCTTCATGCATCAAACCACTGCCTTCTTTATTCCTAGAAACAGCAACCTGCTTTGAGGCTGGGGAAGTATCTCCTCCAACAACAGACTTCTTAGTCCTCAACGTATCTGTTCGGCAATGCACACAATATTACAAATTTTGATGCCACACTAAGAAAATGCAACCTTATTTTTTTTAGAAGGCCCAAGGCACACAGAGGGGTTGTGATGACGAAGCGCAAGGCACACACCTCAGACACAACACATTTTTTTGCAAAACATATACTCCTTATGTACTACGTAGTTTCAAAATAAACTTGTGCAACCATATACCCTTATAATCAAAAGGAAGTTTATTCATGGGGGGCTCAAAAATAAAATTTTAAGAAGTATATTCATGGACAAAAAGGTTATTTTTTAGTTAGCTCTTCGCCTACAGGTGCATAATTCCAGATAGGTCTGGAAGCATCAACTCAGAAACAGATTCGAAAGTGACATGCTAACATAAAGTGAATCCTTTGAAACTGTCTTTTCTCGGCTTTCCACTCAGCAGTCAGCACTAATTCCTCTGCCCTATTGGCCTCTCGTTTAGAAAACAGAGGTAATGGTAATACCTAAACATGAAGCATAACTAATCTCTGAAACTGATAAACCTTCTTCCTTAATTCACCAATTTACAAGTTATAATTGCTTTAATTGTTCTGATAATATTTGTGGGATTTGCATAATATTTTGGGATTAAGGCTCTAATGTTGTTGTTGTTGTTGTTGTTGCATAGATCTCACCTATCTCCACACCTTTTAGATTTAAAACCTCGGACCAACGAAATTGTTATGGAGAATAAACATCTATAGCAGTATGGCACATCAAGTGCCCTAATTAGACAGAAAGGAACACATAAATTGAACCCATTACCCATCATTCATTAACATCTGGATTCAATACCAATACTGCAATGTGAAATCTATTTTCAGAGCTAAGATCTAAAAATACTACTCCCTCCGACTTTCTTTATTCTTCCCACTTCCTTTGTACCACATCGTTTTAGGTAGCACTATTAGATCGATGCTGAGGTTCGGAGATCAGGTTGGACTGTTGAAGTTCGGGTTAAATTGGTATAAGTCGTAAGATTTTTTTGTAATTTTTAGGTAATCACAAGGAAAATTTAGTAGTTTTGACCTAAAAATTAACCAAATACAGTAAGAACAGAAAGTGCAAAGAACAAAGGAGAACATCCCAAAAGGGAAAGTAAAAAAACAAAGCAAGATGCAGTTAGTACTAACACTAATACGATATACAACACCACTGACCCATACCATGTGTCTCGCTTCTGAAGTTCGCATAGTCGGCAACTTTCCGAGCTACATCTTGTACAGAGGAAATTACTTGCTTTGCATTTGTGACAAACTCAACAACATTTTTCCAGTCCTCGGTCTGTAAAACAGTCTTCCTGTACAGGGACAGGAAAGAGTTCAGATATAAAACTATCATAAATATAATAAATCTGCAGGATGGTTTGGCATCTAAATGGTGTAACATAAAACGAACCAAAGAAAAACTACCACTAAAATCACAGAGCATAATGATGCAGATCATTTTTTGGGCTAGAGCTAAGCAGGGAAGAGGATAAGAAGAGAAAGGGGTAGACTAAGAAGCAAGGCTGCAAGGTTAAGAGGAAATGAAATATTAGAGAGAAGCAGAATTGCATAGTGCAAACAATATGGCTCTTAAATTACCACCCTCCCTATATGGCTATATCCTATATATATATATAGCTAATAACCGGGGAAAAAGATAAATGAAATGCTAAAACAGCGAACTAATAAAAAGTACAATAACAACACAATTTGTCTTTGCCCAGTTTTGCAGAGTCAAACCTCGACGTGCCCGAGACTTCCATTTAATACGTAACTCATGAAGCCTAGATAATTCAACTAAAAAGATACTCTGTATTTATTAGTCAGAGACTTAACCAATGAAATCATATCTGCAGTCACAAAAAATAGGACTTAGACAATTCAATACCAAAAGCTACTTACCAGTCCGTCTGAATAATTTCATTCCTCAGTCTTGACAAAGAAGCAACACTTAAGCGAGGAACTATATCATCCTGCACACAGTAAAACCAGCAGTAAGGTAGGAATATAGTAGGCAAAAAGTAAACTACTGAGAGACGCAAGGCAAAACCTCGTCCTTGTAATCTTTGAGTTCAATAAATTTATGTTTACATACCTGCATCACAACATTTGTGACATAGCCGCAGCAGCTTTCAGCAAGTTCTTTAGACACACAAGGAGCAGTCGCAATTCCAACAGCAGTTACCATATTTGGGTCAAATCCCAGCTCACTGTCTGATTTTTTGCGAAGCATTATTGCTAATAGAGAGGCAGTAGCAGCTCCAAGAGAATGCCCCACCAACCGTAACCTATAACCCTGTAAGTTGAATCATGATCATACTGGTAAGTGGTAACGCATTAAAGCATCGTGCAAAACAAGCAACAAAATAACTGAACAGAACTAAGAAATCAAGAAGTCAAAGTCATTTATAAGCAAAAAGATTAATCACCTCGTGTTTTTGCAAGCATTTCTTTATAGTTTCCAGCTCATGATCCAGAAACCAGCTAGCAGCTTCTGCGGTACCAAAGTGGGTCGTGTAGCCTTCATAGGTGACATCTCCACCACTTGTTGACACAACATCAGTTACAAGGTCATATACTGTATGAGTCCCACGGATACCAAGAATCACAAGTTTTCTTCGAGGATCAATACCAATGTAATACCCAGGTCTCAGCACACTGGAGTTCTTGACGAATTTTAAGATATTACTTTCTCGAAGCATGCTTTGCTTGGCAAGGCCGGCAGCAGTGTCTCTATAACACCCTTTTGCCAATTCCAAATTATATATTAGGTCTTGTATCTAGGTCATAAGCATCACAGACAAGGTAAGTATTATCAACACAACAAACAATAACACCCACAACGTACAAATATCAAATTTACTTCAATGAACATTCTTTATTTGTTAACCTATAGTAGAAGTTAGCAATTACCACAGATTCTGAAGAAATTTGGACGCCCTTGACATCTTCAAGTGGATTTATGGATGCCTGCCGAAGATACATAAGGTACAGACCAATTGTGAGATCACTCAGGCTCCAATCCTGTATTCCAATTTTACTTTTCTGGATACTCGCGATAATTTCCGCAATTGAACGATTAATAGGTGGAGGCTTACTTTCAGATCCATTACCTATATGTTGAAAAGAGCCCCAAATAAGAAAAAATAACCATAACATCAAACATGGGTCGCAACACCGCATGAAGCACTTTGTAAAATGTTATAAAGACAGTATCATCCGCATAAAACGCATTACCAAGAGAATGGCCGTGACAACAAGATCAAGGCTAAACCGGTATTTCATACCATGCAAAAACCATTTAATTGTTCAGACCTTAGTGGTACAAGTCAATGCAAAGACAACAGGGATACCAAGCCTATTAAGCAATACCCGCCAACCCTTTAGTTACATAAAGGCTGTTTCAGTAAAACCAGTGGTGGAGAGAATAGCTATTGTATCTTTACAGCAAAACATTTAGGCAGTGAAAAGATAGCATCACATCGATAACTATGCACATCAACATATCAAAGGCTCTGCAGTAAAAAAAATTGTCAGACCTGTAGGCAGAGCCCACCTACAAAATTGTAGAGCGGGCTCAACTGCCTTCGTAAGCCAAGCGAGTTCCGACTTATTTTTATTATCATTCACATCATCATCATCATCAGAACTGTACTTGCTGATGCTTTGGCCCAATTTTACATTTGTGGCTAAATCTGGTCTCTTTAGGGCCTTGTGCGGATCTTTGGCATCAGAATTTGATAGCTCTGATTGAAACCTGTTAAAGACACCATGTGCAAGTCGTCCATATAATTCCTGTTTCTTTAGCATGTGTTTATCTGTTTAAATTTTAAGAAAACAAAGTTTAAATTGACATTGCAGAGTTCGAAATTGTAGAGTAAAAGAGATAGATCAATGAACTGAAAACTACAAAGAATAATGAAAATAACTGGTTTTTAGAAATGTCTCGCACTTTCATAGTTTCATATTCATACAACTATACAAGATTTCATAGTTTCATATTCATACTACTACTCTCGTTCCAATACGTATTAAATGTGGAGGTATTTTTGTCATGGGGGGTCCAAACAAACGCTAGTTTAAAGTATGCTACAAATAGGCTTTTACAAATCTCAGTTTGAGTAATTGCTAAACCTTGATTGTGTTGAGAACTTAAGACCTTCCCAAACATCGTATTCCATATAATTGATAACTATAGGTTGAACACAACAATTGTATTTCAATCCATGAGACCATGGCCTTATAAATTCAATCTAATTTAATTCATGTTTATCAAATAACAGACTATTTAATTCCACGGAAAACTTATCAAATCTGGGTTATTTAGTCGTTCACCATCGCCGCAGACCTCACTGCACCCAATAGGACTACGATTTTATGGAGATAAACTCGTCAATTTGTCATACCACAAAACCTCATGTAGCTTATATTTGCTTATATTTCATACACACCCTTGCCAACAATCTTGCTACTCGGTACTTGACACCTCATTGCTCATATTTCATACCAATCCTTGCCTATCAAGTACCGAAACATTATTACTCTGAGCTATCAAATCACACACTAACTAATTCCACTTAAAAACTTATCAGACTTGGCCTATGTTTAGGTACCATATAAGTCACGGTAACTTCATGCAGTTAACCTATCATGATTCATAGCACACCACCTTATGTTGCTCATATTTCAAACACATCCTTGCCAATGATCTAGTTACTTGATACCTCATTATACCACAAAACCTCGTACTGCTCATATTATATAATCTTGCTACTTGATACCTCATCGCTCAGATTTCATACAAAATCCCATATCGCTCAAATTTCATACAAAATCCATACCACTCATATTTAATACACATCATTGCTAATAATCTTGCTACTTGATACCTCAACACACATATTTCCACTGCCTCATATCGCTCATATTTCGCACAAACATCATATCCTTCATATTTCATACAAAACTTCGTATGGCTCATATTTTATACACATCCTTACCAATTATCTTAGTGCTCGAAACTTTGTCGCTCATATTTCGTTAAAAAAAAAAATGTATTGCACAAGGCACATATAATATGAGCAATACAAGTTTTTTTTTTTTTTTTTTTTTTTTTTTTTTTTTACGAAATATGAGTCATATTTCATACAAAACCCCGTATCGCTCATATTTCATACACATCCTTGCCAATAATCTTGCTAGTTGAAACCTCGTAGCTTATACTGTATCCTACAAAGTAACAAAACCTCATCTCACTCATATATCATACTCATCCAGTAATCCTTGCTAATAACCTACCTACTTGAAACCTTGTGACTCATATCCTACAAAACCTCAAATCACTCATATTTCATTCAAAACCTCATATCGCCCATATTTCTTACTCATTCTTGCCAATAATCTAGCTACTTGAAAGTTGAAACTTTATCACTCATATCCTACAAGATCTCCTATCGCTCATATTTTATACAAAACCTCATATTGCTCGTTGCCCATAATGTTGCTACTTGATACCTCATCGCTCATATTCATACACAACCGCATATCAATCATACTTCATGAAGAAGAAAACCTATGTCACTCATATAGTCATATTTCGTGCACATCCTTGCTAATAATCTTGCTACATGATACCTCAACGCTCATACTTCACATAAAACCTCATATCGCTCATATTTCGTACAAAACCTGATGTTGCTCATATTTCATATACATCCTCGCCAATAATCTAGCTACTTGAAACCTCATCACTCATATATCCTACAAAACATCGCTCATATTTCATTCAAAACCTCACATTGCTCCTATTTCATACACATCCTGGCCAACACCTCCTGATACTTGAAACCTCATCGCTCGTATTTCGTAGAAAACCTAATATCACTCATATTTCATACACATCCTTGCCAATAATCACGCTAATTCTATCAAGTACCCACACATTACAACTCTAGGCATTCAAATTTTCAACAGCAATACATTCAAAGTGAACAGCGCGCACTAACACGATAAATTTAACAGCAACTAATCAATCCTATTTCTAAATCAAACATTAATTATAATTTCAGCATAAATTGCTTGAATCCTAGCTCAAATTCAAATATTCATACTAACATCAAAAGCGCTATCTACACATACACAAGATTATTAAACAATAAAAAAACGAAACAAAATAGCTACGAAATTAATTAATTAAAAGAGGTGAAAGTTATACCAATATGACGCAAAAAACGCATAACAGAATGATGTGCCATTGTTGCGCAACGAAGTTCGAGGTGAAGAAAACGAAGAAACGCGATTACGGAGATGGTGACGAGGAAGGTTCGTTGATAAATGAGGTATTTCGATTAGACGCCATTGTTAAGGGTAAAATTGTCAATTACTTGAAGATTAAAGATTAATGAAGAAGCTACGGGAAGAGAAGATGACATGTGGACTGCGGTTGTAAGCGCGCGGTGGTGGTGCTTGGGCTTGGGGATATTTGGAAGCGGTGGTTATTAGTTTGATTAATTTGAGTTTTCGTCCAAGCCCAATGTAAGATTCAAACATAGACACATGGTTAATGGGTCTATGTCAATAATTTTGGATGGTCGAGTCACTTGGGTCGGCTATATAATATTCAATGGATGAGTGAGAATTGAACTAAATGAACTTGAATTAAACTGAATAAAGTTGAACTAAACGAAGTGAGACTTTATTCTTTTGGGCTGAAAAGCTAAATTGAACTCGACATGAACTTAATAGAGAGATGAACTGAACTGTCTGAAGCTGAGCTGAATTAGACTGAACTGAAATAAGACTCTGTTTTTTACGGTTGAAAATAGCTGAACTAAATTAAGAGTTAATTTCTAAATAAAACATAACAGAATTGAATTGAATTGAAATGAGCTTCAATTAAGATTGAAAAAACAAACGCGTTTAGGTGTTACTTTGTGAGAAGATGACATATGACACATTACATTTACATGCTAAATCAATTTTTTTTTTCTAAAAATAGAAAATGAAAGACAAAGTGATAGAATTACTCCACTTCATAATCATAATTTAATGTTAAATTTTTCATATTTTATAATTATGAAATCAATTCAAAGACTTCTTATATATTTGCTTTGTAGTGATTTGGAATTAAATGGGCAAGAAATGAGTAGATAAAAGGGAAATCGAAGAAATGAGAATAATCTGACAAGCATTTGTATTTTATAGTTCGTTTTAGGCATTGTCGAATGTTAATGAAGACACTTGAGATCGTCGATGATTGAATATAACCATCGCTAAATGGAGGTAAAACTTTGGTAAACGACATCATAGCTTAACCAAATTTTAAACTTTGTTTTTAAATCTCACATTTTTAATAGTGATAGAATGTTTTGCGAAAGTTTTTAATATACATTTATAACTGTTAATATAATTTTTAGTGGATTTATTGAGATTCATATTAACAACAAATTACAAATATTGACTAACGCAAATTTAGTATAAGGGGTTGTTTGGTTGATCAAGGAACTTAATTTTCCTAGGAAAATACAATTCATGGGAATTAAGTTCCCTCATCCAATTCAGGTGAATTTCGGAAAAGTGTTTGGTTGCTCATGTAGGAATTAAATTCCACAGGAACTTCCAATGACCAAGAGGGGAGTAGGTAAGCAACTTCCCACATCATGTAGGCATTGAAAGTTCCTGGGAAGTTCTAATTCCTACATTTTGTAAAATTTATGGCAACC
>LHUT01008380.1:0-10051 GCA_001412135.1 Silene latifolia subsp. alba | reverse complement strand
AATTTTAAATTCAACTTGATTAATAAATTACTTTCGCAATATAATAACGGTCCGAAATTACGGGGTGTTACAGTAAAGAATCAGACGGAATGAAATTGAATTAAGAAAAAGAATTTTAATTTTAATTTTAACAATAATCATACGCATTTATGGACAATTCAAAATAAAACCTGCAAAATTGAAATTGAATTAAGAAAAACATACCTTATCTATTGATTAGCGGTAGAGAATGATGATATATGACAATGGCATGTGAAGATGAATGATGAAGACGGAAGATGAAGCTTCAATGTCAGAAAATAGGGATAAAAGCAAAGAGATAAGTAAAGAGAGATAAAAAGTAAGGAAGATTATGTTGTTTAAAATAATCGTTTAACATAATAAAGGGTAAAGGTAACCTGTTCATTAGGTTACATTTCCAATAGTATAATACGAGTTAAATGAATGCAAAGATCGGATTAATATGAGATAAATCATAGGTTGGATTAATTTGAGAAGGGGTAGGCATAAGTTGGATTAATCCAGTTAAATAACCCTTTTTTATTTCAATTTTTATTTCAAATCAAAATACATGAGACATATGAAAATATAATGAATTGACAATTGAAAATTTATAAATAATCTCCCTTTAACTAAAAGAATAAGTCTTACTCCAAAATTTGCCCCTCAACTATTTTAGGTTTGGGTTTGGTCTCTATTAATTGCTATTATTCTGTAAAAGTTGAGCCTTACATCGGATTTATATGATCTTATTATTATATATGATGTATTAGTTTACCTATGAAACATGATTGCAATACAACAAATCGCTACTTCGTAAATAATAGCATTTCGTATAGGTCGTTTTGCAAGAATATATTTAATCTAAATTTTAAAAATATGAAAATTCATATATTATCTGCTAAATGTTTTACGTAATTTTAATTGACATTGTTTATGGAAAATATTCAAAGAAAGCTTTAACTTCTAATACTATAAACTTACAAAATAAATATTTATTCATTTCCCTTTAACTTAATATCTTTTATCTATAGTGTGAAAATATTTAAATTCGCTTTAAATTTTATTATCTTTATTTGTTAAGCTCTCTAACATCATGGTCTAAAAAAACTCGTGCACTGGATTTACACTAGTTATAATGTATAAAAATAAAAATACTTAAGAGATAGTCTAGCTAGATTTCATAAAAAAAAATACTCGGATAATGTGCTCAATAAAATGATTAATGCAAAATCCCATAATGGAGTAATTTAATGTGAAGTCATTCAAGAATGTTCAATTTCTACCACCACATACTCACTCCTCTAACGTTAGAAATCAAGTAGAAACCACAATTAACGCAAAACATTTAATCAATGATAAACGTTATAGTTTACTAACATTACAAATTACTCATAAAATTCCATCTTCCAAGCACCTATGTGAAATCCATAATCAATTGAAGACTCTAACAAATCAAACACAGGGTAATCTACATTGGAGAAAATCATGGGTGATCGTGTCTTATTGCATTATCTTTTTCTTGTAATGATATCAATTGTTGTAATACCAGGCACAAGAATGAAAGTGAAGGGAGACACACATTTCATTATTAGAAACGACATTGGGCGATTGCCGATTTTAACGTTTCGATGCCAAGCTGGGGACGACGACGTGGGTTATTGGGAGTTGTATCCAAGACAACGCTTCGACCATAAATTTGAACTTAATATATGGGGATCCAAGCTTTATTTTTGCCATTTTTATTTTGATGGCAAAGAAAAAGTATTTGATGTGTACCGGGAAGATTTAAACAAGGGTGAATGTGAATCAATTTCGGATATCCCAGAAGAAAGGCGGCCTAAAAATAATTTATGGTGCTATAATGGACACATAGAGTGGGTTGTTAAAGAAGAAGGTTTCTATAGACATTGTGTTTACTTTACCAATAACGATTGTTGGTTTGCACGGGGCACCACGCTTGAACCCGCTCCTTCTCCTTCTGAATTGACAAAGAGATACAGTTGGTGATAATCAAAGATACTATTTAATCACGTACTAATAAGAGTAATACCAATAGAAGAACTTTATATAAAGTTATTCTTTTGCCATGTTATACTTTAATAAATTTAATGTTTAAGAACTTTTGTTTACAATAGATCCCATTTTTATATAAAGCTCTTAAATTGAAAATAGATTATATGTAATTGGCCTTTCCCAATTTTCAAAGTCATAATTATTGGTCACCAAATTCCAATATGTAACAAANNAATTTGGGGTTCTTATTGAAGACTCTAAGAATAAAAACCACTATTTCTAGTGCTCTAATACTAGTTTAGATCCCGCGTAATAAATGCGGAGTATTTATAAAGTTCTTATTTTGTACTCCCTCTATTTTCCTATTTTTCACTACATTTGCTTTTTGGAGGTCAAAGTTTCCGAACTTTGACCGTCAATAAGTTGGAGAATAAAAACTATTTATTTATAAAACAAAAATATTTACAATTAATATCAAGACATCTTTCACGTAAAAAATTTTCAAGCAAAAAAATAACATATAGACATCGAAAATACAGTCAAAGTGGCGTCTTGGAGACCGCAATAAAGCAAATGGGGGTGAAAATAGAAAAATGGAGGGAGTATTACTTAATAATGCTAAATTAACACCTCATTAATTTTTAATATTTCACGTCATTATATTTTGATATGGAAAAAAAATTAAACTGTAAAGTTATTCAACAAAAGTGAGTAAAATTCAACTAGAAAATAATAGTGATATCTCACTAATTGTTCATTTTTCTCGTTATTGTATTTTGCTTCGAGAAAAAAAAAATTAAAACTGAAAATTAATCCAAGAGAAATGAGTAATGTGTTGAATTGTATTTTTTTTTAAAAGTATTTTTTATTCACAAAGCTTAGCATTCCAATTTTATAAATTATCTCAATTTTTTTGTCATGAATGTAATCAAAACGATTTATAGTTTTATTAATACAAAGTATGAGTCAAGTCATTTTTGAATAATAGCATCAATAAAAGATTTAATATTTATAGTTTTATATTATTTATATTTTATTTAAAATATTATAATTTAGTGTTTAGTGAAAATTATATAATTTGATGAAAAGAATTATACAATGAAATACATTATAGTTATTAGTTTCATTATTTAGTGAATACAATTAAATTATCAATAACTTACCTATTTAAAAAGATGCTTTTTGGAGGAAAAATTTGTGAGTTCACCTATTCATTTAGTAAATAGGGGATTGTCTATGTACCTTGTGTGTATTTTGTATGAATGTTGGACTATGTTGGGTTTCTATAGGTTAAGATGGCTTTCTTTTAAGTAAAGAAAAAAGAAAAAATTATGGATTTGCAAATTACGGGTCAGGTATGGTCTCATAATAAAGGTTGTTTGAAGAAGGTTTTCTTGTAAGGAAAGAAAAAAAAAAAAATTACGGGTTTGCGGGATTACGGGTCAGGTCTAAGTCTCATAACAAGGTTGTTTGACTCGTTACTCTGTTAGACGTTTGATTTGCAAAATTAACGACAATTGTCGTGGTAATGGTTATAGCCGTATAGTCATAGATTTGAACAATGGGTTGGCTAGTGCAGGCTGGGATGGGTCGGGTCTGGTCACCTTGATTTGAGACCCTCCCACTTGAGGGAGTGGGCCGAGGTCTGGTTGAGGTAGTCAGGTAGACCTAACTAATTTTTTTTTTTTTTTTGAGGGCCAAGCGCTCAAACTGATGCCCGAGCCTGACCCGAGAAATGGGCCATGCCAGCCGGGCTAGGAGGTGAACTAGCAGGTTGGTCAAAATTCAGCCCAATACACAGGCAGGGCTGAATCAACACGCACCTTTCTCCAACTCTAGTGATCGGGTAGAGTTTGGAATTGTAATGTTTTGAGCTTAATTTGGTTACTTCGCTTATGCTATGTGTTTCGTCTACGTGGTTTAGTTTGTATATTATGTATGATTGTCCATTTGTGACGTGACTTATGGTACTTGGGACTTCGAACTATCAATTGGCTTGTAGTACGAAGCACATATGACGTAAAACATAAAATAGCCTCGGCTCAAACCCCTTTGTTGCTTTTAGCGAAGCTGTGAGTGGAATATGTGAGAACTGATTTTGTTCTGAAACATACTAACACTAAAACTGCACCTGCAGCTCTCTTTACAACAAGAAAACAAGTCTTCCGTAGACAAACGAGCAAGCCGAAAAGAATTCCAGAGTTTTTGAATTAATTGGACACTCGAAAGAAAAAGAGTAAGAAGAATCACAAAGATTTTAGCTCAACTTACATACATATTGCAATAACATACTCCGTATGATTTTGTATGATGCTTACTGCAACCAATGCAGGAACTAACTAACATCACAACACTTGAACTATGGGGTGCAAAAATACGAGCCACAAAAAGTTTGAGGCAGAGGAGCGAAAAGAAACGGAACTAATAGTATCAACCAGCGGAATCATGCTCTCGGGACAGATCAGTAGCGTCTTGGAGGTCTCTCTTCAGCTACATTTACCCTGATCGCTCTTCCCTCCAAGCTCTGCACAATAAAAGCATTCATTAACACTAGGAAAAATACAGCTAACTAACGCCTGATAAAGGATTTTAGAATTCATCAGATGTATAATGCTTGATGGCCAAAAAACTAATATA
Organism: Silene latifolia subsp. alba; assembly: GCA_001412135.1. Taxonomy (NCBI): domain Eukaryota; kingdom Viridiplantae; phylum Streptophyta; class Magnoliopsida; order Caryophyllales; family Caryophyllaceae; genus Silene; species Silene latifolia. The sequence continues at coordinate 5,398 of LHUT01008380.1, read as the reverse complement.
AATCATACTAGTATACCTGTCCATCAAGAGCAGCAATAGCATCATTCATCTCAGTCTCTGAGGCCATGGTGATAAATCCGAATCCACGCGAACGGCCAGTATCTCGGTCTGAAACTACACGGGCACTTAAAACTTTGCCATGTTCACTAAAAAGTTGCTCAAGACGACCATTATCCACATCCCATGGAAGGTTGCCGACATAGACTCTGAAAGAAGGCTCAAACTCCCGAGGTGGTCTCTCAGTTCTCTCAGGTCGTGAACCTCTTGGAGCAGCTTTGTTTACAACTAATGATCTTCCATTTATTTCCTGTAACAAAGACAAGATAAAAATAACAGCCATTGTGAAGTTGTCAATGACAGCGAATTACACAATGTTAATCTGACAAATCACAATTTTTCCTGTTTTCATATCATTCTAAAATCGTGTGATCGAACTATTACATTCAATCTAACACTTATCAACTGAATGTCTCACAATTTTATTTTGTGAGACAGTTTCTCATGAGACTATCTGTTCACAGACAACATACCTCGCTTTGGTGACAAGCTAAGGCAAATAACAGTTAGCAATTGGAAAGTGGAAGATTCCTTAATCCTTAAATGCAATCTATGATGCTAATGCTTAAAGGGTGCTACTAACTTCTAGAGTAGCATTTTGTGAAAGAGCAATATCCGTTGAATTTAGTGTGCGTAAAACGACACTGCGATGTACACAACAAAGATACAAATTCACGAGTATAACGTATTTTGGTTCAAACTAGGAAGGCCTTAGAACAAACTTGTATTAGCCGTTTCTACACTAGAATTTTGCCGCTATAATATTCATGGTGCCATAAATCTCATTGGTTTTACTGGCTGTGGAGAATTACCATAAAGTATAAACGGAAATCGAATAATTGCTCTTTCACAAAATTAATTGGCTCATATTATAGGCATGAGTATGAGTTAGTCAAGGGAGGACGTCTTTCGACATACAGTTGCAAAAGGTCAGAGGTAAGAGGTAGGCATTTTGAGGAAGTTTAGGGCGGGCAGCCATCTAATTGAAAGCCCATTCATCATGTCCAGACGAGTGCTAGAGCGTCAGGACATGAAAGGGTGATGCAGCCCATGAAAGTTGAAATGCTGCTTGTGGCATGTGTTGTTACTTGTTGCACATCAACTCTAAACCGAACAACTAGCAAACAAATGAAAAGCTAGTGCAGCCACATAAGAAACATGAAAACATTATAAACCACATGTCTCATATGGCCGAGTCAAGAATAAAGTCACAAACAAAGCCGACAAATTATGCATCCTTTCTCAATCCCCATGAATAATATAGAGTAGCAAGTTCTCTGCGAGAGAAGCTTCAAAGTGTAAATAAGACTCTAAAATCGCAAAGCAGGAGACATTTACAGTATTCTAGCGTCAATTCCCTTCTTACAACAATGGCAGGTAATCAATAAGTCGCAAACTACTACCTCAAAAAAAAAATTAAGTCGCAAACTACAGTCCAGAGATCTACACATCAAAACAGTGAGTAACTATCAATCTTTATCATGACATCCTCTATCCTATCTGAATTCCCAAGACTTAACAGCCCCTCGCTAAAAACGCACCAAATACACCAAAGCATCTCACCTTACAAATTATCCTCTACTTTCCGCATTGAACACAGCCATAATATTCACACAACTTTATATCAAAAACCACAACAAAACACAAGCATTATAGACTTATACACCAAAGTAAGAGGGTGGAGTGGTGGACATACATAATTACTGAACATTTCGACAGCCTTGTCGGCTTCTTCAACCGTACTCATTGTCACAAAACCGAACCCTCTACTCCTGTCAGTCTCCCTGTTGTAGATTACCTACAAAAAACAACCACAATATCTTACCTTCATCAACACATACCCACAAATAGCACAACTTTATCCACAAAACCCATGAAAGTTTACATCTTGATCAATCAAACCCCAGAAAAACTACAGCTTCATCAACAAAACAAAAAGAAATTGAAAATTTATCGAGTTAAATCGAAAAAAATAACAACTTTACAATCAAAACCAAGCAATTAAACATTACAAGCCAAAACCCATTAATCACAAATACATAAACCCCAATTATTTTAAAATTCAATAAACAAAAACCCAGTAATTGTACAATTTACTAAACAACACCATGAACACTGAAAATTACAGCTTACACAATGTTTACATCTTTATTAGTAAAACCCTAGAAAAATTACAGCTTACTCAACAAAAACAATTAAAAATTGAAAATTAATCGAATTAGACCAAGAAAAATTACAACTTCACAATTAAAACCCAGCAATTAAACATTATTAGCCAAAACCCAATAATTATAAATACATTGAACCCAATTATTATACAAATTGAATAAACAAAAACCCATTAATTATTTTTTTTGAGTCGTATTTTAATCAAAGATAAACACATGATTGAAACGGAGCGATAAATAAAAAATGATAAAGTTAGATATACCTCAGCAATCTCAACAACACCAGCTCCATCAAACAAGTTAGCTAATTTCTCACTATCAACATCATAAGGCAAATTACCAACATACAGCTTAGCATCCTCAGGGGGTTGAGAAAACCCGTCTTCGGTTTCGAAATCAGAAGCTTCAGGCTCAGAGACATCCTGTGGCAAGTCCCAACTAACTGCAGCTTCTTCTTCTTCTTCATCAAGAACCGCATTAGTAGAGCTCTCTTGTTCAAAATCAGATGTTTGTGCAACAAAAAGTGGTGCAAAAATGGTGGATTTTTGGAGGGAAAGAGTGAATATTTTGGTGGGTTTTGTGAAAAAGAGGGATTTGGGGAGGAATAGTGAAGTGGGTTTTTGTAGGGATGGTGTTGTGATTGAGATTGAGATTGCTAGGGTTTTGAGGAAGGGATTTGTTGTTGTTGTCGCCATTTTTAGGGGAAAATGGAGAAAGATGAAGGAGAAGAAGAGAGGAGGAGGGTTTAAGGAGAGGGTAAAGGGATAAGTGGATTGTGAGGAGATTTTATGAATGTTGCCAAAATGAAAAGATACAATCTTGATGGGTCACCCATGGGTCACCGGAGATTTAGACTTGACAAACGGGTTAATCGAGTTATTATTTGGTTTGTCGGTATTTGAATCAGGTTGGGTCTGATTGTTTCGGGTTCAGGTCACTTTGAGTTTTTCATTATTATTATTAAAGTGTTTTTCAGGGATATTGTTTGATACTATAAACATTCGTGTTAGATCATATTGATTCGGGTTAATTAGGGGTTACATGCCATGATTGCGCCCTCAGTTCGAGAGTCAAGCCGGGTTCAAATCTAGTCAAATTTGCCAGTTTTATCCACAATATAAAATAAGTTTTTCGAGCCAAGTCGGGTTCAAATCTAGTCAAACTTGTCAGTTTTATCCACAATATAAAATAAGTTTTTCGAGCCAAATATTAAATTTGTCGTATCAATTTGAGACGAGAGATGACAATTGGTAGGGGTTTGTGTTGAATTAGGTGGATCCACTTAAAAAATTGGAGAGGTGAGGTGAACGGGTTAGGGATAACTCACCGTGAACGGTCCGAATAGAAGGGTTGACCGGATTGTCTCGCTAGAGTTAGAGTCGAGCTTGTTTAGCATGGGGTAGTTCATAGTTGTGGTCATGTGGTAATATAAATTGGTTTAGCGTATTTTATTAGTTATTACTAAGTCTTTTGGAAGTGGTTACTTCTCAGAGGCGGATTTAGAGGGGGACTCACCCCCATTAATCTTGAAAAAAAAAAAGATATATGTATATTTGTGTGCCTAAATTTCAGTAAACCTTAATAGTTCAGTGGTAAAAGCAATCACACATCTTTGAGGCAACTTGAGTTCGAGCCCTTGCAAATGCATTTTTTACTTTTACTTTTAAATTTGTCTCTTAAGAAGTTCACTTTTCTTCAAATTTTTAACTAATAAAAGTCTGGCTACACATGGATTGTCGCTACTCGCTACCATCAGCCATCATTTATTTTAAACATGGTAGACTTGGAGCTACCATGTTTAGACATTTTTTATTTAATTTCATAGACTCAAGCTCACCAAAGAGTCGGTAGAATAAAGTTTCCCGAATAACATGATCCGTCGACATCTTAGTTTTTAGATGTTCAAATGTTCGATACCTATGTCCATCATATTGACAGCAATGACAATTTCCAGACTTCATTCAATCACCATGAGAATGACAATATAGTGATACAAAGTATTTTAAAGAAGCGTAATCATATTTAAAAATAAGTATTTCGGTGAGCCTCTTGCTACCGCTCAACATTATCAGGTTGTTTTAGTATTTATCAAGCATTAATTAAAATTTATATATTAATATAAGTTATTGTTAAAAGTGGCCTATCTTTTAAATATCGCACAAGGCTCCCGAAATGTTAGGGACGGCCATGATTCAAGTAATTATATTTTGGCGTTCTTTTATGCTATAAATTTTGTTAAACACTCCCATTGTATAAATCCTAGATTCGCCACTGTCAAACGGGGGTCTCTGGCTAGTGGCTACCTTTTTGTCTTTGCAAATAAAGTTAGTTTCTGTTCAAATAATTTACTTTTCATTATGGGATTTCGTAATTGTTTCTATTTCCAATGTGGCTAGAGTGTCAATACTCGTCAACTTTGGAATACGATGGATTTAAGCAAAATGGTTCATTGCACTCTATATGATTTTACCCTTCTAGTATCGGTGAAGAAGCAGGGTGTCAATGCATTTTTAGACGCAATCTTCATTATGGGTCATACAGATGCAACCTCTTTGTGGTTTCTAACTGGAGTGATGTTGTTGTCGTGATGTTTGATTGTTTGGTATGATAAATTGGAGAAGTTCATAACATGCCTGGAGTGTTCATTTTTAAGATGGGAATGTTTGTGTTCTTTACTCATAAACATGGAACTCTGATTCATGGTGTTGATTAAATTACAAATAGGAGTTGTTGGATCTGTGGCTCTCTGCTTTACACTATGAGATGAACTGGAATGATTGGTGTGAGGGGGTATATCTCGTGGCGGATTCTCTGTCCCATTTTGTGTTCCATCTTGTGTCCATCATCCCTCCTTGCGACACATCATCAATTTAATAGAAACAACTACACAAAATCTCACTTTAGACGGACACTATCCGTCTAAAGTTGTAGACGGGTCAAATATGTGCACTTACATAATAAGACAAACAACAAGTGGGATGGTGGGGGTTACTATTCATGCAAAAACGAGATTATTTGACCCGTCTACATATTTAGACGGATATACCCCGTCTACAATGAGACTAATTGAAACAACTATTTATTTTATTATGTGAGAGATGATGTGTCGTAATATAAAGGCAATGGGACACGAGATGAGACACAAAAGTACACAAATACTATCCTACAACTAG
>LHUT01008378.1:0-10052 GCA_001412135.1 Silene latifolia subsp. alba | reverse complement strand
ATATGAACTGAACTGAACTGAGCTGATCTGAACTGAATTGAGCCAAACTGAACTGAATGGAGCTGAACTGAACTGAACTAAACTTATTAGAACTGAAATTAAGTCCAAAAGAACAGGGCCTAACCGTGTAGCATACCAGCACACCTTATACAGAAACGGTGCGTTTCACTGATTTTGCATGACATATATAAATTCACCACAATTTCAAATTTAAAAAATATTCCCTCCCATATCTTACTTTTACACAACAATCATCTCCGTCGTCTTTCTCACTTCTTCAAAATCGAAATTCAAAATGGCGCCACAAATCCGTAAACCGCCCCAAAAACCATCTCAACTTCCTCCAAAACCGCTAATTAACAAGCGCAATTGGTCCCTCGCTGACTTCGAAATCGGCAAGCCTTTAGGTAAAGGCAAATTCGGCCGTGTTTACCTCGCACGCGAAATCAAGGTTACATTTCTCACTATAAATACTATTATTAACCGTCTCTCCGTATACTCCCCCGTCCAAATCATTTGTTTACGTTTTGATTAAAATACTTCTCACAAAGAATATAAAACGTAAACAAATGAATGAGACGGAGGAAGTACTTTGAAAGTTAAATTCTCTATGATTCCTTTTAATTTCAGTAATTAATTTTCCGTCTTAATTTGCGCAATTATTAATTGGTGAATTAGTGCAAATACATTGTAGCAATCAAGGTGATATTCAAGGAGCAGATTGACAAGTATCATCTGCATAATCAGATGAGAAGAGAGATGGAGATTCAAATGAGTTTACGGCATCCGAATGTTGTTCGCCTTTTCGGTTGGTTTCATGATAATGACAGGATTTTCTTGATCCTTGAGTATGCCTTTGGTGGTGAGCTGTATAAGCAGCTTCGTCGCTCTGGTTTTCTTTCCGAAAATCAGGCTGCAACGGTATCATTCTCGTCTTCTTCATAATTTCTGAGTGTTTTCTTTATTGATGAACTTAAATTGTAGAGTGTATACCGGTCTCGTGGATGAAGAAGTGCAGTGTGATTATTGATAGTTGTAGAGTGTATACCGGTGTTGTAATGCTTGTACATCGTTGTATAGCGTACAACAGTCTTACATGATAATTATCGCTCAAGTCTGAATTCAATTTTTTTTGCTGCAGCTAATAAAATAAATCCAATTGTAAGGACCAGGAATTATATGCGAATGTGAAGGAAGACGCTTAATGTTACTTAACAATCTACATTATTTGCGCGCAGTTCCCTTCTGCGTGACAGCGTGATCTCTAGAACTTGTTTCTGTTAATTTTTGCTGAAGCTTTGTTAATGATTGCGGAACTTTGCTGAAATTAGCCGAATTTTATTCTGCAATGCTTTTTTTTGGATGCACATGTTGTCATGGAGTTCAAATTCAAAGTAATTTTATCGTGTGTTTTGTTTTTTGGCGGGGACAGTATATTGCCAGTCTTACAGGGGCGCTGGCATACTGCCATGACAAGAATGTCATCCACAGGGACATTAAGCCTGAAAATTTGGAATTTTTTCATAATATAGGGTTTAAAACCAAACTAATTCACGCGCTTTAGGGCCCATTTCAAACTATTTCCTCCAAATGGGTCCAAGTCATCGTTTTTTTTATTTTTTTGCAAAACTTAGCCAAATCGCTACCCCAACTAGCGATTTGCACCAAGCCAATATAACATTGTTGCTTCTCTTTCTCTTTGCCATTCACGCGTCTCACTTTCGATACAACCGTTCTCCTTTATTTGTCTACCGTTTTGCATGATTTTTGTGCAGTTAGATTCCTTTCACGGTAAACTACACATTAGTAACATAATATTTCAGTTTCTTCATCTTCAGTGGGTTCCTCTAAGGGCTTTAGTATTGTTTGTCACGACAAGTAGCAAAGCGTTGGATCGCCTATTTAAGCAATTCTCAACTTGCAAGTTCTCATTAAAATCAAACATTAACCGAAGTCTTGCGTTAATTAACTTTTATTATCTAAAATCTTAAGCCATTTTAATCAGTATTATTCTAAAAGTTCTATGAAGAAAACTAAATAGAGCTTAATGATGAATGGAGTACTATTCAGCTTATGAAATCGTCGTAACTAATATGCTACAAAATGATTATTGCTATATGGTAAACAATGTGTGTGCCTCACCATTTGTCTTCTTATTTAAGACTTTTGTTTTAACTTAAAACGGTTCTCACACTCGACTAAAATAGATGCGGAAATGAAGGGAGGTTTTAAAAGGACTTACGTTTAGACGGTCTTAAGAGGACCACGTAAACATAATTAGATAGGGTGCTGCTTACACTACTTACTCCCATTACCGCAACACATACAATAACGATTCATTGCAAGTTTTTTTATGGAGAGAGATCAGTCGTATGAGTGGCTTACACTACTTGACTCGTTTGTGTTCCTTAGATATGAGTATATGACATTTCTCTTTTGTTTTTCGTAGAAAGAGCAAAGAGCTTCACAAGTCTGTAAATACACCTACAGGTAAGACATGCCTAATCACACATTGAAAGTACCGTCATTAATGGAGATGAAGATGAAGAAACTGAAATATTATTTTACTAGTTTGTAGTTTACCGTGAGAGGATTCTAACCGCACAAAAATCACGCAAAACAGTAGAGAGATAAAGGAGAACGGTTGCATCGAAAATGAGACGCGTGAATGGCAAAGAGAAAGAGAAGCAACAATGTTATGTTGGCTTGGTGCAAATCGCTAGTTGGGGTAGCGATTTGGCTAAGTTTTGCAAAAAAATAAAAAAAACGATGACGTGGACCCATTGGGAGGAAATAGTTTGAAATGGGCCCTAAAACGTGAATTAGTTTCGTTTTAAACCCTATATTGAGAAAAAATTCGAAAATTTGTTGCTTGATCATCAGGTACTTCCAGTAACTTGCTGAGTTTGCGTTTTTACCGTTTTACTTGTTGATGAGCCTAATTTATGGTCCATCTTATACTGCATTGGTGATTGACAGAGAAGTTGCTTGCTTAGAAATGAACTACTGAAATGATTCTTACCTGATGTGTCAGAACATTCAGCGAAACCCGATTTAGATGCAAACTTGATGAAATTCCAGCCTAAATACTGGCATTTGACATCCCTTTTGTATCTGTGTCTATGTTGCTCTGACTCGTCTGCATGGGATTGATGAATTTTTAGGAACAAGTCATATAGAACTGGGAACATCCACGATTAAGAGAAGAGGGGAACATTTGTTATGTGGTTCGGGTTGGGGGTAAACATGTGGTATTTAGGTAGTTCAACGACAAACATCAATGAATCTAAATTAATCTATTCTTCCATCTATAGGGACGCCTGAAGATTGCAGATTTTGGGTGGTCAGTGCAATCAAGGAACAATAGAGTGAGGAGAAACACTATGTGTGGAACTCTAGACTATTTGGCGCCAGAAATGGTTGAGAACAAAGGCCATGATTACACGGTTGACAATTGGACTGTGGGTGTCCTTTGCTACGAGTTCTTGTTTGGTGTTGCCCCCTTTGAGGCTGAGACCCAGCGCGATACTTTCACAAGGTAAATATTAAGAAGCTCAATTGATACTATGAACAAGTTATAGGTTGTTAGGCTAGTTTATCATTGAGATGTACTGTGTATGAGTTTGCAGGATCTTGAAGGTTGATTTGAAGTTCCCATCTTCACCTGCAGTTTCCTTAGAGGCCAAGAATCTGATAACACGAGTAAGTGATTCGTTCTGGCCACCTTTAAACTCTGGCCTCCATCCAATAACTACTATACGAAGTGTGGATACTGTAAATGTACTGTTTTTTTAATTTCAACTCATGAACATCAACAATGTTTGCAGCTTCTGGTGAAAGACTCTTCAAAACGGCTCTCTCTTCAACAGATCCTTGAGCACCCATGGATCATAAAGAACGCAGATCTAACTGGAATGTACCGTAAATAGATTATACCAGATCAGTAGCTGTGAAATCTGATCCTGTCGAGTGTCACTTACTTTTGGAGCTGTACTCGTAGCCCATATTCTCTTTTAAGACCGTTATTGTACCAGAAAAATCGTCATGACTCCATTGGCGAGTCCAACATTTAGATGTATATCTAATTTTGAGTAACATAGCTGTCAAGTTTTTGTCTTTCGGACTCCATTTCTGAATGATGACCTTGTTTATCTCCAATGCAGCAAGTCAGCTAACTAATTGTATGCCTTTGCGCGTGCACTGACATAACATTGAATGAAAACTGGTAGACGGTATAATTTACCCGGACTTTACCAGTACAAAATCTGTCCCATTTTATGTCCCATCTCTCGTCTCACCATCTTCTCTTTGCGACACATCATTAGTAAATTTCATTTTTGCTTTCGTCTTTTGTCGGTAAAATAAATCTGTAATTTCAGATGTTATAAGATGTAGAAGTGAAAAAGATGATTACAAAAGATAACCCTCCAAAATGAAAGTCAGAATAAACACATGTCAGTCATCTCAAAACTGCAATGCAGACTTTACAGTCCTCTGAGGAAGGACAAACCCAGCTCTAATCTCCTCAAAAGAATACTCGAAATCGCCACCATTTGCTACTTCATCAACTCTAACAGCAAATGGAGTATAAGGAGTACCAGATGTTGCAGACAATGTTGAAGGGGTAAGTACTATCGGAGTTACTACCTTATTATATCTTTCTTCCGACTTTGACTTGATTGGATTACTTCTTGGTGTCTTACTGCCTGAAATTGGTTTTTCTGGTGTTGTATACTTCTGATTGACAGGAGATAAAGGATCGCGGTTCATGGCTCGTCCAAGATCTCTCGTATTTGCAGGTTTTGGCTGCTTCTTTTGTACTTGACCAATGGTGCTGTCTTTCCTGTTACCTGCATCAGTATAAACAAGCTTGAATTCAAGTTAAAACGGACAAAAAAACAATCTAAGACAAACAGAAGAATATTTACCTAAATTGTTGATCGGATGTGAGCGAAGTGAAGTTTTTTCCGATTTCAGGTTTTGCTTCTGCAACATTGAGCCACTGACAGAAAATCTCCGATTATAAGCAGTGCCACCTCCAATTGAATATCTAGGAGCTCTTTTACTGCTCTTTGTAGGACTTGGTTTTGAACCAAAAATTGCCTCTTGTTCCGCTAGAAGTCGTCCTTGAAGTTTCTTTTGATCCTTCAGACATGACAGTTCAACAAGGTTAATTAAGGAAGGAATTCAGTATAAAGATGACGGATGATCTTGTATGTCAGCACTTAACATACCCTCTGCCTTTGTCGCTCTTTCTCCTTTTCTTGTCGTAACATGCTGTAGTCTTCCAGCATTGACAGAAGATGTATCTGCACAATGGTTTAATCATATCAGCTCGACACTTGACTCTAGCGTGTTGGCTTCATTTTAGGCGTAAAAACCTGATAAATTTTCAAAAATAGTTCACAGTTGCAGCCAAATCGGAGTAAAACTCCTTCTGTCACATCTCGACTCTTCATTTTAGACGACATAAAATTTTCTGACAGATCCCGATACTTGTAGCTGTAGTTAAGTTCGAGTAAAATAGCTCATACCCCATCATACAAGAACTTTGTTCCAGCTTCTTTCTCCCATGCATTAGCCTTGAATGTCAAGTTTTCCACCATTGCTGTTACAAGTGTATAAACATCGTCGCTGGGTCAATCAGGTGTATATGACAGATCCAAAAAAAGATACCAACATATTGCTAAAACTGATTACCCGGAATCTTGCTAGATAATACACGAGCTTTTTCAGCGCGTCTCAAGTTGAGATGCCCACCTCTTCCACCATTATACCGATGTTCATCCTAAGAAGCAAAAGCGCAGAAATAATTAATCACACTGAATCACACGCTAAGCGTAGAAGGAAACTCGGAAAAAGGAAACTGGGGAAGCATTCACATTCTCACCCTGCTATACTCTTCTAACCAGCATTCCTCCTCACATGCAGCTTTCCATTTGTCAACTCTCTCAAGTATGTCCTTCCGGCTAAACGCTACTGCTTTTGTTTCTGATATTTGATGCTCGATTTGTTCAAGCACATACGATAAGTCAATGGCCTCTGTTGATAAAAGCGATTACTGATCATCATGAGAATCACAAACAAAAGCAAATGAACAAACAGTCTAATTCTTTCAAGTTTCGAGTGTGTACCAAAATCTATAGCTTCAACAGCAAAACGCTTCAGACTGTTTTCCTCTAAGATCATATGTGTTTGCCGGCATATCTCTTCCAGTTCAGATCTTTTTTTAAGTATAAGATCTTTCATTTTACTCGATTTCAAGTTTTCTAGCCTCAGTACCTCAGCCTCAACCTGTACATTGATAAGCATCACAGCACATTATCCTCGGATACAAAGAACTACGTATGTAATACATGGTTTCAGACGATGGGATACTAACATAGCTGATTGCATCCTCTGAAAGGCAGCCAGGTTGGGTAATCTCGTCTTCAGAAGCCGCTATTTTAGAAGTCACGTCATGGAACATTCGCTGCTCATCTGGTGGGGTGTCCATCAAATTCCACAACTCTAGCATTGTGCTTGCAAGATCTTGAAGCTACATAACATAACATGTTAGTAGACGACATTCCCCTAGTTGGTCAAAAACAGACAGAGGCATTTTCTGAATGACCCGTGATGAAATTCAGGTAAAAAATCGCAGTAAATCCATTTTGCTTTATTCCATCATATTTTAAAGCAAAAAAAAATCGAGTCTTTGGCTCCAATTGAAACAAAGCAATAAATTTACGATGTAAAATCACTGATATATTCTAACCTTCCGCAGCCTGTTTATCTTGATTTCTTTTAAATTCTGTACAGCAGAACACAATGTAGCCAATGTTTCGCTGTTTATGTTATGCGTGCCCTTTGAATCACTCAAAGTCGGGTCTATGTCGTGAATCTTCTCCTTGAAATCCACTCCCAGCACCAAGCACAAACAGTTCAGCAAATTTAAGTTCTCTAGCACTTGGTTCAGACGATCACTCTGCCAAAACAGCAATTTTTTTGTCAACTGTCAGCTATATCGACAATGCAGCAAAGAGGTGTCCACCAGTTTAAGACCGTGTTGCTATCGACACTTGCAGACTAGTCGAATAACACATTAACAGCTTTAAAAACAGGAAAAAGCATGAAACTTTGGAATTCATTCTCGAACTAAGCACACCTTCTCTTTTTGGAGTACAAGAAGCTGAGTATGGAGCTCTTCGAGTCTCTTCAATGACAAATCAGTCTCATCCATTTCCCCATTGTAAGGACACTCTGATGAACACCTATGAATTTCAATCCAAATGTCGCAAATTTGATTTAAAACGTCAACAATTTGCGTTCTTCTATCGTGTTTTCTCTTCCTCATCTCCTCAAGAAATGGAATTATCTGATTAAGTTCTTCCTTCAACCCAAGAGCTTTCTGATCATGCTATAACATCAACAACAATCGCGCAATGTTACAGCAAGCAACACACAATTACAAGAGACGGAATTTTAACCAGTGAGTATGATCTAACCTGCCTTAAACTTGTAGGTCTCTCACCCAATGAAGAGAAGATGAGAGCTAGCTCGGCCTCAGCGTCAGCGATTGCCTGACGTAATTGAGCCCGACTTTGATAAGCCTGATCAACCTTTCTCCTGTATGCCTCTAAGCATTCTTGCTCTATTTCCATTAGCATTTTGTCTCTTCCGCTTTCTGATTCTCCCACTTCATCCCATATTCCCTAACGAAATACAAAAAAATTCGGTAACTTCTTTATCACAAGACGTTCAAATTAAAAAACGAGTCCTTCTAACACTTGAACACGCACCCTAACACAAGGTCCGCCATAGTCCAATTTTGGTTGACATGTACCTTCTAGAAGCCTACAACACACTATAATGCCAATGCAGCCTAAGCTATACTTTCATTCCATTTATTTGTATACGTTTTTGAAAATTCCCCACGTCTATTTCGAAAAATGTGTAATACTAATGAAACCGATTGATCTAGGAAGTACAAAATTGTGGCAAATGAAATGCGAATTATTCAGCGTGATTTTTGCAACTAATTTATGACATGGTAAAACTAGTGTGTCACGCCCTAACTACTTCCTTTTTCTTGAACAAGGAAAAAAAAAACGATCTTTTGCTATAAAATGAGGCGCAAAGGCAGTATAATATGATGGAAAGTGCTCAAACCCATGATCTATTGTCACGATATTCCGTCTTAACCACTAAGCTAGATCACGATCTAACTAACATGCATAAACCCGACATATTTGTAACATAGATAAAAAAAAATGAAATATAAACTGCAATGCAAATAAAATGGACGATAAGGGTTAAAGATTAAACCTTTAATTCATAAAGAAGAGATTCGCAGGTTGTCTCCATTCTAATGAACACGTTGCTTTTACGAATGTCCATCAAATTGTTTATATTACATATAACCCAACTATTACCTGAAAAAGAAATATACAAATCATATTATTATTTCTAATTAATAAGAATGTATCTAAATTCCCCAAGATCAATCAATAATGTATGAAAGAAAATAAAGGGTTTGATATTCGGAGCAGGAGGGGCCCTCGATTCTTTGGAATTACCCCACTTTTATAAAATACCTGAAACAATTCCCAAGAATCGGAGAGAGTAAAATATTGCTAAATCTTTATCTTGCGATGTTTTAAAATGGGATTTTCTGACTCCGCCACTTAACGACTTAACTAGACTATAAAACGTTGATCATGATATGTTTAGTTAATTACCTCGAGAAAATTGCAGAGTAATTCAGAAATTATAATGTGAAATGATGATAAGTTGTTGTAATATCGATTGGAAAAAGAAAGAAGAAAAGGAATAAGATGATGGTGGGAAGAGCCGTTGGATTTTGAGAAAGGAAAGAAAAATCTAAGAAGAAATTTTCCGTTACATAATTTGGGATTTAGGCAAGTTTAGAGGGAAAACTTGTTATTTAAGTACATTTTAAAATTCAAAAATTAGCGTAATTATCTGATCTGATCACAAGTTTTGATATATCTCAATTTATTCTCAAAATCAAAGATACTCTCTTCTGATAATTTGTGGAAGTTCCATGTTTTTTCAATTGTGTTAGTTGTAAATAAGATTTAAACATTAATAAGCACAAAGATATACCCCTCAATTCCGGCCATTTGTTGTCCTATTTCATTTTGGCCGTATCAATTAATTGTTGTCCTTTCTATTTTAATAATGTATTTGATAAGTAATTTGATCACTCACACTCAATTTGGTCCACTAGTCATTTAATAATTGACCCCTCCTATTCATTGGTCTTTGTACTAAAATCAAAAATAATAAGTATAAATCATAGATCAAACATGCTTATGACAAAGATATTAACTTAAGATTTGTCATTCATATATCATAACGCATAAATTCTATACTTCCTCTGTTCCGATTATTTGTTTACCTACTCTATTTTAGTGTTTTTTATTCATTTGTTTACGTGAATTAGTCCACTTTATTAGTCTTGGGGTATTTGGGTAGGCAATTTTGGTCTAAAACGATACCAACATCAAGTTTTTTTTTTGATTTTTTTTGACGAGGACATCGATCGAACACCAAGTTAAGTGTAAGACGATCATTTTTCAACGCACAAAGATAAATAATGTGTGAGCTTGCTTCTTTGAACGTCTACGCGGCTTAAAACACGCAACTAAGTGAAATATATATACATCCTCCATCATTATTCCATCAATGGCATTGGTGGATCACTCGATCCAAGTTATAGTACGCGCAATTAATAATGATTTATATCGAAGATGTCTTAGTCTATTGATTACGACAGAGTTATTGTGGATAATAGGTTTTATGTTCGAATCCCCCCTTTCTTCTATTGTAATGCGACTAACTGACTAAGTGCGGGAGCTTTGTTGGACAAAACGTTAGGGTCACCGCCTTACCTTGTATTCCGCCATTTTGCATTCCCCCTTTCTTCAATTAATAAAGATTTATCAGGTTAATTATAACTTAATATATTAGAGCATCCACAATGGTAAGCTAGTTGCTACTAGTTTACCTTTGCCACATAATATTTTCAAGCTACAACATTTTTAGGC
>LHUT01008377.1:0-10053 GCA_001412135.1 Silene latifolia subsp. alba | reverse complement strand
TTTTGATTTTTTGTATTGTTTTTTGGTGTTTTTTTTTTTTTTTTTTTTTTTTTTTTTGACAGAAGTGTTTTGGAGTTGTTCAAGTGTTAATTTGTCAAATATCCTCACCCCATTTTCATAAACTCAATACCACTGTGTTTCTTGCAAATTTTGGCAAATATACTTACTATGATGAAAATGGGGAAGTTATGGCGGTGCAACGAGGATTAGGGGAGAAGTATATTTTTGTGTCGTACAAAAAAAGCTCCTTGCTGTAGAATTTATGTTATGACTTGAGAGTGAAGTAGTTAATGTCTAAATACTTCGTATATGAATCATGCCATCGTTTGATAGCATGGATAGTACTATGCCTTAAACTACTCAACTACAAATGGAACCAGGAACATACAAGTGATATGACGAAAAAACTTTCGTATAAAAAAGATGAAATGTCTGCGTATAGAAACTGTCATATAGATTTGTCACTCTACAATCATAAATGGAACATGCTGGAGATCTGCAAACTAAACTGACAAAAAATGAAGATTATGAAAAATATGATGACAATATATAATAGATGGAAGCCAAAAGAAAATCCTTGGTTTCTTCATATTAGGGACTGAGTACACTAGAACAAGACTGCATTTGAAACAAGGTTACATGACCAACAAATCAGAACTGGGAGATGACATCATGCTGGTTTCGAAAGCTTGAAAATTTTCAACCCCATTGCCAAGTGAAAAAAATACTAGGTAGTCGGTACAATCATAAGAAGAATAGTTCTAAGACTTCTAACCAGTTAAATGACAATAGCGGCCATTTTGTGCAGCACGATAAATAAGAATAAGAGCTAGTTACCAGTACTATCTTCACTATTTGAAGGTTTCTTCTGAGTTAGATCAGGAGTAGTTGAAGCGAGCTCCAGAGTAACTGGACAGTGGTCGCTTCCATAAAATCCTGGAAACACAGAAGGCCAAAATGAAAAAAGCTATCAATTCCACATTAGTACAACAACATTACCCGCACGAATGGCTAACCCAAATTGCGAGGTAAGGGGGTCGGATGTACGCAACCTTACCCTTGAGCTAGCAACACAAAGAGGCCGTTTTCGAATGACCCAAGATGTGTGTCGAGTACTTCATCAAAGGACTGACACTGAAGCATTATAAATAAACGATTGATTCGTTATGTTGTTTACTTTACCATGTCAATGCTTCGCCTTCTTCCTGTCTTTGCTTTTGTGCCTATTTTAATTTCTATTTCTATTTGGTTTTAATAAAACAGCTAAATTACGCTGAGAGGCTTCTCTTTCTTCCATGATTTTGAATGGTCTAACAATCCAATGGTCTGTTATAACTTTTTCGTATACTAAGTAGATCTTTCTAGCATTTTCCCAATTGTAATGGAGCCAAACACTCACGAATCTTTGGCTTTGGGTCACTATTGTAAAATAAAGCAAAATGGTTTATTAAACTTTGTGTGCTTATTCTATTGTGAAATATAGTACTTCTATAAGTTAGTGAACGCGAATCTCGACAATTTTCATAATGCATCATCTTGAAACAGCTTTGTATTTTTAACTCACAGATAAGGTTGGATACATTTGACACCCTCACCTTGCAATGGGAGGGGGGAGGGAGAAGGTAATGTTGCAGTAGTAGTAATATTCATCTTTTTAAAATTGTTTTCACAAAGTCAGCACAATTTGGCTTAATTACTGCAAAAATCAACTCACCTTCTAGCTCAATCCCATGCCCATGCATATCGCAGGAAATAATCCGATCCTTGAGCTTTTCGGACACTAAGAAGTAATCTATTCTCATTCTCTTGCCTCGGTACCTGCATTAAGTCGTCCATATATGTAATCCGACACTACCAGAACAAATGGCTATTTTGAAGTTTTGAAGAGTAAGCTACGCTTTTTCCAATCTAAACTATCATAAAACAATTGCAGGCTTAAAAATCTTACTTTCCAATTGGGTTTCCTGACCATGAGAAGCCGCATTCCATGTCCTTCTCCTTGTGCAGATGTCTATAAGCATCTACTAGCTTTCCTCTAAAACATGTACAAGGTAATTACTTTGATCAGGGAATGAGTTGTAGATTTCAGACACATGATAAAGCAAAAAAAAAAAAAAAGTAGTAGTAATTTAAGATGTACCATGAACAAAGCATTATGTAACAAACTGAAATCCTGCTATTCTAAATTTCTTGTTCACTTTAGTAGATTAGCCTAAAGCCCTTAACAACAATAACATTACCACAATGCATGGAAAGTTCCCGCCAATGGACGGAGAAAAAGGGGGGCCATATGTAGGCAGAAAACATAGAAATATTGTTTTCAGATAAAAAATAGTGAAAATTGTATCAAGAGTTGCAGCAAATCATCAAGTACTGGAGTCTCCTATCATTGGGTTTTCTTTCATTTATTCTATTTAGTTAGACTGTTAGAGACTCTCAAGAGCGTCAAGTCATCAATACAACATAAAAATGCATAGCTTACTCTTTCAATATCGTGCCAAAACGTTTCCTCTCAGATATCGTGAACCCAGGTTGCCCGCAATCCTGCCAAGAAGCAAGAGGAAAATCCAGATTAGAGTATCAGACAGGCTAATGCCTTGTTTGGATACAGAAGCAAGAGGGAGGGGAATGGAGCTTTGGAGTCCTCCCTCCAAAAACATTTCTATGTTGGAGGGGATTTTAATTTGGCTTGTTGGAGCTCTGTTTCCCTTCCTCCTTCAATCCAAGGTGTTATAGAAAGGGTAAAGTTGCGGATGGGTTGATGCTATCAAGGAGATGATATAACAGCAAGGAAAGTAAATGCCAGTTGTGTTCACAACTTTTGTTTGATTACCTCTTTATTAGGAGGGACATAACCATTCATCTTCGCGGCAGCGAAAAATTCTGGATGACTTACGTCAATGTCTTCATGACTGACAAATTTCATATATATAGTTTAGAATAATTATTCCACTCAATCACTCATACAAAGGCACCAAACTTCAGCTACTTCAGTACGAGTACATGAAAATATGGAAGCAATAGCTAGGTTGAGCTTCAACAAATTTAGGAGCTTTCTACTCCATTGTATACGTGAAGTTTTTCCAAAGAGCAAGAGACATAGAGTATGGTATGACAACACAGTAACTTCATAAAAATAAGCCACTCTGAGAGTAAGAAGGTTGGCATTAAGCGGTTGCTACAACTCTACGAGAGATGATCTTATAACCTTATAGTAATTGACTATGTTTCCTTGAGTAATCTTATATCTTACTCCTCCAAAGAGTCTTTTGGCCTCCCCATTATTACGGGCATTAGATTGATAAAGTTGCAACAAAGGATAAAAATCTTCAATGCAAACATTCACAAGTGTCATGAAATCATAGCATAAAGCAGTTATGAGACCTTCAATATAAATCATTTTTAAATACTTCTATCATCACATAATCACTACTTTCTCTTTGACCGCCTTCATCATATGTACTCCAGATACACCACTCCCACTCACGCAAATCAAATCTTCAACACTAACACTAAGCTAAAAGACCAAAGCGAGTAGGGCTCCAAAAAAATGGTTATAAAGGTAGCATTGCTACCTTAACACTTTCACAACAAGCATGTTATGCATTTGGATATTACAGGCTGAGAGTCCACGTGACTTGCTACAGGGAGAAGATTCATTTCATAGCCAATACGGATGCATAAACTAGACTATCAGCTCAACTTCATCTAAAGTTTTGCATCCCTTATATTAAGTGTGTCTTCTATAACAAAATCAATGGATAGCTGAACTGAAAGAGCTCCAGAGCCTCCATCTCCTTGAGGCTGGTACTCAGGGTTCAACCACTTCAACCTCAATCTCTGGTTGCATGTGTCTATCTAGTGGTGTTCCTTCTGACTTGATATACAGTGTCTACCCTATGCTCTTGGGCTTCCTTAGACGCTAGGCGCAATTTTTTACCCTTTCTCTCCTTGGCCTCATAGAAACTGTCCCAGTGAGTATCTAATAATTACCTAACTTGAACAGTTAGACATGTATAAATGATTCCTGTAAAGTACTCCCTCCGATTCTTAGGAATTGCTCCATTTACTTTTTGCACAAAAATTAAGGAACCAAGTTGACGTGAGTGCCTGAGTGGATGGTAGGTCTCACGGCTCTCACCTTCTCAACATTGAATTGTCGGCTCTCACCTTCTCAACATTGAATTGTGACCACACAAACCATACTGAATTAGGAAATGGAGCAATTCTAAAGAATAGAGCAAAAGTAGAAAATGGGGCAATTTCTAAGAATCGGAGGGAGTATAACATATTTACTGCACAGAGACCCTTATTTACGACATACTAGGAAATACTAGGTCAAGGCAGACAACATCGAAGTTGTGGTCGAACCAATCAAGTTATCAGATTGTTCATTTCCCAATTATAGTTAAGATATCATATGAAACAATGACTAGAGTTCTTGGATTGACAATAATCATCGTATTTTCGATGATATTGCTTATATGCATCAAAGAGTTCAGATTTCACTCCACCACTATTTCTCTAGTATTTAAAAAAAAAAAAAATACGAAAAATCAAGTTCTAAGCTGGTCCATCAACGAAGCACATTTTTAGTATCTGCGAGCAAAGTTCCGCACAGGTAAATGTATAGTTCTCTAAGTACATATGAAGAATAGCAAGCAAAGTAAGCAGGAGGTACCTCACATTCAAATCACCACACCAAATAAGTGGCTTATCAGATAACTTTAAGACAAGCTCCAAGATCTTCTTATCCCATTTTCTTCTCCTCACAAATGACGACTCTTCCTCTTTCCAACCATTGTTGGGCACATATGTATTCAGAAAGTGGAATGACTCGAATTCAGCCAATATTAAGCGACCATCAGGCTCATGCTTCTTTGCTACAAAAAATAAACAACTCAATTTGCTAGTCTTTGTACCCAGTAATTCTTGCTCTTTTAATACTCAGAACATTGTTGATGTCTAGCCTTTATTTGGAAACATAGAAAGGCTATTTCTGAACGACTGATAATTAATGCTGCTTGAAAACTGTACGATTTACTGCTACTTCATAATACAAGAAAGTGCAACGAGACTTGTGAATCATTTTGCTTTATGTCTTCATATTCTGAAGCCAAGAATAGGGAGTCTTACTATACTTAACGACTTAACGTAAATCGGTCTAATGCGGAACATCAAAGGGTAAGATGTGGTAAGGATCATAAGGCCAAGGAGACTTATACAGTTTAAATATTCAGCTCATACCTTAAAATATCATCATGTTTTACTATAACTTACTTTAAAAAAATCGGTCTTAACTAAAATACAAAATACAAACTGATGCTACCGTTACTGTTGTCGTAAACACTTGCATCAGGTTGGTCTGCTTTCATGTTCTCGGCAAACAGGTATCTGGGACCTAAATTATTTTAGATTTTAACAGACAAGGCATTACATCTCAGAGAGGGTACATAAGCTTTTGGGTAGAGTAATAGAACTGTTTCCCCTTTAGACCACCGTAATAAACCTAGGTTGTAAGTTGCGTTGAAGTTAATTATCAAAATCATTAGGCCACCACGAGTCGATGGCCACATTTGGAAGGCAGTATCTACCACATTTAAGGCACAACTGTTAACTGGCAGTGCGACCAATTCCCAAATCAAGACCAAAACCAAATCTGTATGTACAAGGTGGTTTTATCTCAATTGATAACAGCAGTAACCTCTAGATGCCTTTAGCAACCAAGTCCTAAGTCAATGTTTTAGCATCTATTGCCACATGTCAAAATTAAAGCATTCATAACATTGAGGTGCAGAAGACACACACAAGTAAGAAACAAGATAACAACCGGGAACAGCACACAGAAATAAAAACATCAAGCCATTAGTGCAACAGCAAATTTCAGGCATTTGAAGAAAACCTGTGACATCTAGAGAAAAACATATCTTCTTAGGCTTCAAGCATTTCTTCACAAGCAATGCAGTGCCAGCATACTTTGTGTCTGAAAGGGACCACCAAACGCGATAACTTCCAAATGGAGGACTTGAGAGGGCACGCATCAATACCTACATGATATGTGGTATGATCATTGAAATGGTTAGGCATATGTACTCAGTCTTGACTATTGGCTAGGACACTGCAGTTAAGTTGCGTGTTCCTCGCCGAGATGTCTAACTTTGTTCAAAGCCAAAAGCAAAAAAATAAATAAAAAATAAATAAAGAATCGCTAAATATTTGTGCTCAATACTCCAGCAGTATATTGTAGACTTGTAGCTAGAATCTAATATTACATACTGAACCATAGGACATATTTGGAGGGAAAACAAAAGACCCCATAACCTGCCCTCCATCCTCTT
The DNA here is from genome assembly GCA_001412135.1 of Silene latifolia subsp. alba. Lineage (NCBI taxonomy): Eukaryota > Viridiplantae > Streptophyta > Magnoliopsida > Caryophyllales > Caryophyllaceae > Silene > Silene latifolia. The sequence continues at coordinate 3,715 of LHUT01008377.1, read as the reverse complement.
CCCCTCCCAATGCCTCCTCCTTCCGTACCCAAACTATGCAATGGTTATCAGAATACACACTATATATCAGGAAGTTGTAAAGAATCATTCTCACCTGCTTTTCTTCGCGTGCAGCATTTGTATCATCTTTCAGTTCGCCTTGGTTTTTAGGTGCACCCTTCGAACCAGCGGCAGGCATCCTTACTTCCTACCACAAATAATATATTTCCTAATAAGAACCCAAAACATTTCTAACAACAACATTTCGTAAAGGTACCCAAAGCATTTCAAAGAACTGGAACTTTCTTAAGGAAGATAACAGCAACATGCAATGGGCTATATAGAGCACATCAACCAACCGCAACAACATTAGCGTATGAATCTATTTCCGAGTCATCACTGACTAACATTAGCCAAAATCTACATAATGTACAAGTATTCCAAGCAATATCATACAAGGTACGCTTCCAAACTATTGTTTAATGTTCTTACAATTTGTATAGTAACCATAATAATTTATCTTTAGGTTATCAAGTTCACAGCGAGTACAAGCATCAATACAAATGTTTTTTACTACATTGCACAAGGATTTGCCAAAAGTATTTCATAAGCATCCAACAGCAACATGAAAGCGGAAAGAATGAACTCATCGACATAAACAAAAAATTACATGAACTAGCTCCACTTTAATACAAAATACTCGCTCCGTTCCAATCATTTGTTTTCACCTTTTAATACTTTGTGAGGGGTATTTTAATAGGTAAACAAATAACGGGGACGAAATAGCAACTAAAAGTAAATTACCCAACAAATTCAGCTACTCAAATACCTAATTGGTAATAATTACAGAAACTAACAATTTAAAATCAGAATTTCAATAAAATCATGTAGCATAAAACAATGTTGCACCACACAGAAAACACAAAATGAAAATTTACCCAAAAGTTAAGCTACCCACATACTAAAACACTCTTACAAATCCAAAAACACACAAACCCATAATAAAAAAAATCCAAAATTAAGCAAATTCATCGAATGCCAGCATAACAAAATAGAATTATAATTATAATAATGTAGAAAAGTATAAAACTTTATGCAAAATTTTAAAGTATGATGATGGATTATACCTGTATAGCAATTATGTCAGGATCAAGTGAAGTAATAAACTTAGAGAAATCAGGCCAATTATTTTTGACACGAAGAAGTAAACTGTTAGCATTCCAAGTCAAGAACTTCAAGGGTTCTTGATTATGGACATTATCACCATTAATTTCTTCATCTTCAGGTGTTTTAGTAGAAAGAGCAGGCTTTTTGGCAGAACCATCTTTCTCAATTGGTTGGAAAAATCGTTTCAGTGACATCTCTACTCTCTACTCTCTACTTGTTCTCTTTTGGTGTTCTATGTTTTCGATTGATTGTTAGGATTTGTAGCTCATAGCAAGTTTGTTGTGGGTTTTACTGGTTTAGGCACCCAATTAATTAGCCTATTTTGGAACAATGGAGTTGGCTTATTTTGGGTCGTGTCAATAGGATCGGTTTAGACTTGGTAAATGGGTAAATAATTTTGGATTCAGTCGGGTTATTTGAGTTGGCTAATATTCGAGTCAGCAATTATCAAGACATTTTGGGATCAGGTTGTTATGAGTTATTGCGCGTCCCAATGCCGCCTTATATGTCATTTGGGTCAATCAAGTCACTTTCAGATCGCGCCTATCGAATCAAGAACGGGTTACATTTTTTGGTATTTTTGGGTCTCGGGATGAATTCCTCTTCTAATCTAATAAATGATTTAGGAATATCAGAACATATTTGTTCAATGATTTAATAATTAAGGTAATTGAGATAAGTATTCAATACTCCCTCCGTCTCGATCAATATTTATCTATTACTTTTGATACAAAGATTAAGCAAAGAGAAATGAGTGAATATGGACCACACAAAACCTGTAACCCTACATGTATATGAGAGATGCCCACAGAAATTGACCAAAAAAAGAAATAGATAACTAATGACCGTGAGGGAGTATTATAAATAAATCAAAATCATTGTATGAATTAAAAAGTAAATATATTTATATACTCACGAAAGGGTATGAGTACTCTTCATAATTTCTTTAATTCTTTAATTATTTAATTACCTCACTCAACGTTCCCATCTTTATTACAAATTTTTTTTGGGTTGTGCTTTTTCACATACGCATTTTAGTCTTTTACATACATTTTTTACAATTTTGTCCTTGTCATTTTTTCACATCTCATTCAATGAAAACCAATTACCCTCCCTCCAACATACCCACCCATCGGCCTGCCCTACCTCCGGTCTACTCCACCCTCCGACATACTCTCCCTACTCCGGCATCCTCTAGCCCGACCTACCCCATCACTCTATTTTAAACATCATCAATTGTATCAATTTCAAATTACAGACCGTTTGGGGCCGATGTCAAAGACGGAAATCCACTAAGCAATTTACATTGAATTTATAGCAATGAAACTAGTACTCATCAAATACTTAATTTCAATGGAGTAATGAAGAAAGTGTAACACCCCCATACTCCAAGTGCCTTACCAGGACCACTCGGGTATAAGGACGCCACCATCTCGGTTACCCGAGGCATGATATTCATAAGACAATAACGAAACAACTTTAAAAGAAAATAAAGTTTAAAGTGATTACATAGCAATACCAAATTGATAAAAAGAAATACAAGATCCTCAGACGGTCTACTGCTAAAACTATCAAAGCTATAAAACATCGTCTGACACAGCGGAAGACTTCTAACTGCCACGTGATGACTCATCCCAGCTATCCCATACGTGTCATATCATACCTGCTCAAATACTGCTCACCACCCCCGAATGGATCACCACAGTTTTTAAAACATTTAAACGGGGTCAGTACTAATCACACAACTCAATATATATCAACAATAAGATAAACAGACAGTTTAACTGTCACACACACACAATCACGCCAAATCCAATCATCTCAATCACTGACTGTCCACTGGACCAGCCCTGCCAGTGGGGGACCGCAGCCGTACCCACCAAATCCCCGCTCCACATAGTGAGCGATAACCCTGTCCATTAATGTGCACATCCCTTCTGTGGCGGGTTCCACCAGAAGGCGAAACTAGNTAAGATAAACAGACAACTTAACCGTTACACACACACACAATCACACCAATCCCAACAATCTCAATCACCGACTGTCCACTGGACCAGCCCTGCCAGTGGGGGACCGCAACCGTACCCACCAAATCACCGCTCCTCATGATGAGCGATAACCCTGTCCATTAATGTGCACATCCCTTCTGTGGCGGGTTCCACAGAAGGCGAAACTAGGGCGTGAAGCCACTCCCGCAAGTGACCTCACTCAGCCGAGGCCACGCCTCGAGAACCATAGACAACGATCACAATCACAATCACAATTCAATTACTCTATAAAACAAACAATCTCAACACATCAACAATCATCCCATTATGGGACTAATACTGAGTAGGAAATCCTACCTGGAACAGCAACACAATCAGACGGTCTCAACAGCTGTATCACAAATCATTTTCTACGAATCCTCCTCCTAACATATAATCACATAATTACTAACAATCACTAAACTAACACAAAACCCCCAATCCTAAAATTAGGGTTTAATGAAACTTGACGAAAGACAATAAAAAGGGTACATAGATCTTACCCTCGACGCAAGGAACTCAACGGTATAATCAACGCCCAA
>LHUT01008372.1:0-10058 GCA_001412135.1 Silene latifolia subsp. alba | reverse complement strand
CCTAATAGGACAAGCAACAAGTGGTGTGGGCCAAAAATGTCACCACTTTCAAGCTATTAGACCCGTCTTTAGCTATAGACGGATATAGATACCAAGACTAGCGGGATAGATAGATAGATAGATCCGGGCGACGTGCACTATGGCTATAGTTTGAAGTTTGAAGTTTGAAGTTTGAAGTTTGAACTACCAAAAACGTCCGAGTCCCATTACCATAAGTCCATAACCCCCAAACCCACCATCAAGCATACATATATAAAGAAACATATGCGGTCACCCTCCCCCACATCTCTCCACCGCGTTGCCGCAGCAACCACCGTCCTCCACCACCCTTCCTCCGCCGCCATGTCCAATCATCCACCGGTAAAACTCTCTTTCGTAACTCTACTCTTTTCCGTTGTATCTATCTTTCCTGTTGCGTTTAATTCAATTTCGTCTCTCTATTCCGCCGCAGTTCCGCGGTGGCCGCCGCCCTGCACCCGTCGCCCACCATCGACCTACCACCACCAACAACAACTACTACTACTGTAATCCTATTCATAATCATCATCATAACAATTATAATTATAATTATAATGCTCAGGGTTATACTTATACTACTCCGCATCACAATCATCAAAATTATAATGCTTTAGGATATACTTATCATGCTCCTCATTATTATCCTAATTATTGCTATACGTATTCCGATAATATTTCTAGTTATAATGCTTTGGGTTATACTTATGATACTCCTCATCACAATCATCCAAATTATCGCCATAATAATAGTATGAGTTTCCATGGTGGTGGTAATTTTGGACCTAGAGCTGCTCTGCCGTATAATCAACCCGGGGTTGGGGTCCACCGGCAGAAGCCTGCTGATTTTCGTGGTTGGGAAAAAGCCAACAACCCTCCCCCTCCTAACGCTGGTATTTTATCCGTTGCTTTCTTTCCTTCCTTTTATGTAATTTTCTTAGGATTTAGTATTGCACTTTGTTATCCTAACTTTGCTCATTGTATTTCTATGCACCACAATCCCACATTCTCGCTTACCTTACCAAGGTTAATAATTTTCGTGATGATTGTTTATCCCAACAACGTCAGATGAAATGAAAGGATGAACGAGAAGGCAAAATAATTGTACATGCCTTGGATTGTCAATGCTGGAAAATTGATTATAGTTGATGGATAGTAGATTTGAGTAGTGTTGGGCATAAAAGAAAAATATGAAAAGGATGATTGAGCGAAATATGAATTATTAGAAGGTAGTATGTGAAACTTTATAAAAAGAGATTGAATTATAAGAAAGTAGTATGTGAAACTTTATAAAAAACTTTTTTATGAAAATTAGCAAAAAGCGGCCGACTCAAAAAGATAGGGTTCACGCAGGATCGAAATGTACGATATTGAGAAAAAGGGGAGACACGTCACCACCAATGTGTTTTTAGAGGAGACACGCCACGTCCAATGGAGTATTGTGCATGAATCCATTTTCTTACTTTGTTCTTACGTGGTACTCCGTTGTTATTAGGCAGGTGCATTGGAGAGTAACTGGCAATTTACCTAGTAGCGATCGACATGTCCTTTAAAATATTTTTATATGTATAGTGTGTATTTCATAGTGTATGCTTGTTAAAATTACTTAAATGTACATTACTATGGTATACGGGTCAACTATAGAAACTGTTAAGATTTATCTAATGTGCATGGCAAACACTAGAAAATACATGACTAGGAGTATGTAGGTTCGGTATTTGATATGGTGAATGTAATCATGATCAATAATGATCATTATCCTGCGGAGATGCCACATGTTAGCTAGCTAAGTAGATAAGCATGTTATCGAGATCAATGTTTGAAGTATTTGTGCATTGAAGGAAATTATTGTGAGAAAATCGGAATGGATGAGAACGCTAAAGTACTATTTATACTTCCCTGTTTTGTTTTATTTTCACAGTTCTCGGTGGTTGGTTTACAAGTCAATGTGTCACGGCTCAGTTTGTCATGGCTAAAAGTTCTTTCCAAAGTTTTCATTATTTCTTGAGTGATGATCTTCTTTAGTTGTATCACGGTTTTTTCTGTCTAAAGAAAAACGAGGGTAGTGCTTTTAGGAAGGCTATGAGTCTTGTGGTTTCTGGGAGAGCATTATCTGTTGGAAATTTGGAATAGTTTTCCTTATATTCCTTGTTTGGTTTGTAAGAAATGAAGATGGAAAAAAAAGTGAAACTCCTCCCAAGAACATTATTTTCTATTTTGTGCACATTTTTTTTTTACCAATTTTCTCCTCCTTCCCCTTTCTCGTTTCATTTTGTCTATACACAGCCAATGAACGAATTTGTAACTCCTCATTCTGATAATTTTTTCCCTTCAACATATTTTTTTTTTTCAAACAATATGGATCCAACGTTTACAAGGTTCACTTTTCCCTGAATTGGTGTCATATTTTGCAGAGCGGTTTATTGTGCTCTCATATAATATACTTGCTGACTACCTGGCTAATGACCATCGCCATCTTTATCTTCACATCGAACGCCGGTTTATGAGTTGGGAAAGGCGGAAGGCTAAAATACTTTTTGAGCTCGAATTGTGGTCTCCTGACATAATGTGCTTTCAGGTGATTCTCATTCTGAAAATTTTATTTTTATTTTGATGCTGTACGTCTTTGTTTTTTCAAACTCATCATATACCTTCGTTTTTTAAATAATTTAAATGGGTTTTTTCAGACTATCATATACCCTCGGTTTTTTAAAAATAATTTTTAATGCCCAATGAACCCAAAATTGTCCTAGATCACTCTTAGTATTGTAATTTGAGTTTTTTTAAAGGCATGTCGTGAAAAGATGCTCATTAATGAATAAACGATGATTATGTCATGTTTTCAGGAATTATCATGTTTCCAGGAATTATGTCAAGTAATCAATCATAAGTGTCTAAACATAACTCTTAAAAAGTAGAGAAATTGAGCATTTAGTTTATTTGAAGAACTTTTCATTGAGTTTAGGGTATATTAGATGATTTAAAAAAATCGAGAGTATATGTAAGAATTTGAAAAAAAACTAGGGGTACACTGTAGAAAGTCGTTTTTGTCATGTACTGGTTAATTTTTAAAGCGGGATACTCTTCTCTCCTTCTAATGTGTCTCATTTGATGCTCTTTCTCATCCCTGCTTAACTCCCCTGCCCCCTGCTCCCTGCCCCCTGACATTCCTTCTGTCTTTCTACGTTGATTAACCAAGCTTGGTATTGCATAGATCTTTTTCTCTCTCTTGGTTACGATTAGCATTATGTTTTCAGGAGGTTGACAAATTTCAAGAGCTAGAGGAGGACTTGAGGGTTCGTGGATACAGTGGCTTTTGGAAGGTTGTCACAGATATAAATACACGTCTTTTCACTTGCTATGCACTCTTGTTAGGTGTTTTTCTTACCTATTTCTTTTTTAACCGCACTGCAAAAAAACTGAAAATAAAGTTTGTAGTTTGTACCACGCAAGGACGAAGATAAATCCTTTAGGACACCTGCAGTTCTTTTTCTTGGCCTCGTAGTGAAGTCTATGTCTTTGGAAAAGAGTAAGAAATATTTAATTGTACTTATAGATTGAAAGAAGATTTACGTTTCTTAATCCCCCATTGAGTATTGATTAATATTGTTGAAGTTACAAGGCAATTGTAGGGAAAGATGATAGGCCTCTATTTGAAAGTTGCCATGCAGTATATCCTAGTACTCCGTATTGCTGATATGATTACCTGGATGTTGCATCTTCTATTGTATTAAGTTTTCATTTAAGCAGTTTATGTGAAGTTGGTATACTAGCTTTCTGCTCTGTACCTTCGCGGATTTGTTTCTGATTTTGTTTTACTTGTCTATTTCGTAAAGAACAATATGTGCTCCCTGAAGTTTGCTTTTGGGGAGTCTGTTTTTAAATGAAGTATACTACTGAAGTACAAAAGCAAGGAGCTATTAAAGCAGAGTGTTTGAACCCAAATCGTTTGAGGCTTGATGGTTATGTATTCTGATTATATATTACTAATATTGTGATCGTATGTCCTTGTGCATAATAGCTACATGGTTTCTAATGTATTAGATGCGCACGGGTGTACCAGTTGATGGGTGTGCTATCTTCTTTCGAACAACAAGGTAAGGAGCTAATAGAAGCAGAGTATTTGACCTGTTGGTAATGATGCTCCTTCTAGTTGAGTTGAAACCATCCTGCACACGTTTATCGATATTGTACTGCTGTGTCTGTTTTTGTCAAATACTTGAATGCAATTTCGTGATACATATTTGATAATCATGGGCTTAGGTTCAAGTTGGTGTTTAAGGACTGCATTGAATTCATAAGACATGGAATGCGGGATAATGTTGCTCAAATTTGTGTATTAGAGGTTATTTACAGCTCTTCAATCTTTATTTTTGTTATTATATTGCAGTATCACTGGCCCTATTCTTTCTGTCAAAATTCTTTATTGCCTTAATTTTTTATTTTTTTTTAAACTTTGTGCAGTCACTGACTCAGAACCAAGATGGAAACCAGTTATCTTCTTCAGGGTAATGCTTGCCTTTTGAATATCCTCATTATTAGCTATAGAGTTATGTCACCTATTTGTCTTACTTTGGTCGGAACTCATTGATGATCTTTGATGTCAAGTTGTCAACCCATGCAAAGATGGTAAGATTTTGATGGAGAGACTCCTTGATCATATTGGGTCACTCTCTAATGGAGTAACAACTTTTAGTTTTCTGATCTCCTAAGCTCTAGATTGCAACTGCAGGATTTTATTTAGTGTCCGGCTCAAGTTTGTGTGGTTTCTTACTTGTGGAGTTCAGATTGGTCATTGATGGTTTGCTGTTCTTTGAGTTTCTAGTCTCTGTTTTCCTTTCAAAAACGCTTTATTGATTTAAATTTTGTTTGCCTATATTTTTTCGTGTATGACATGTGCAGATTGAATGGAGATTTACGTCTCAAACTGATGTATATTGCCTGAAATATGCGTCTTATGCCAATGTCTTGAAGAAAACAGCTTCTAAGAAACATTTTTATTATGCCAATGCAGTTCGGGTGCTCCAAATAGAGTTGTTGTAGGCAACATTCATGTGCTGTACAATCCAAGAAGGGGAGAGATGAAACTTGGCCAGGTATCTGGCCCTTCTTAGGCCATTCACATTCTTCACATGACTTGTTTCTTGTACATATCAAACATTGCATTTTGGTGTATCCAAACTTACACATGATAACTGATATTCTGATAATAAAATTTTGGAGATGCTTTGTCTAAGAGTATAATACTGAAACTCATGCTGAGCGGAGAGATTTGACAGCGCATACGCTTCTTAGCTTTTAAAAGCGCGAGGGCGGACAGAGGCGATGTGGCACAAAGAGTGAGAAGGCACGCACCTCTTAAACATGAGGTTTTCCTTGGATTTGAAAGAGGGCGAACATTTAAAGGACTAAAAGGAAAAAATAATATGGCCAAGTGAACGGCATAACAAAAGAACAATTAGGAAAAGAAAGGAAATCATAAAGTAGTGCGCCTTGCTAGCTACACCCTATCTACAAGGCACCCTTTAGAGGTCTTTTTACGCCTATGTCTTGTGCTCTTCCTTGATGTATCGATGCGTTTTGGCTAGTGCCTTACTGAGCCTTGGGATTAAACGCACCTCAGGCCCTCGCTTGTTTCCACGATTAACTTCCTGGCAGTTAATGGACTCATTCTGCATGTTCATTGGTTATGGCAGCTTACTAACTGAAGGAAGTGTTTCTTTACCTTTTCTCATATCACCCAACTATGTTTCAGCTAGGCCGCTAGGGTTATCGGATTCACTCGGGTACCCTATGATTCTATGAGTCGCGAATTGCTAAGAGCGAATTCAGTTAATGGACTCATTCTACATGTTCATGGATTGGAGGGTGTTTTTGCAGTATTGATTGCTTGACTACCTGCCATTTCCACGCGTAGTAAATAGTTAGCCCCATGATTCTTTTCTGTTGTCATGGCTTGACAATCAAAAATACCCTTTAAGCCTTAACACCTGTTTCATGTTTTGAAATTGAAGGGTCTGGGGATTTGCAATGGTTTTGACAGTGGTAAGGCACAAAAAGAACTAGATCATGCCTATTTTATCTGTCTAATGAAAATTATTTTGGCCTGTTGCTTCAAAAAGATTCATAAAAGCCCTTTGCTATTGCTTATGCAGGTCAGAATGCTTCTTGAAAAGGCTCAAGCCGTATCAAAGATATGGGACGATGCTCCAGTTGTCCTATGCGGTGATTTTAATTGTACACCAAAGGTAGATCGGGGTTATCTTAGCTATTATTTTTTGTGTTGTCAAGCAGTCAAGCTTATTTAAATTACTCATTTTTCTAATAACAGCATAAATACTTTCTGTTGCCAGAGTCCGTTGTACAACTTCATATCACAACAGAAGGTATAGTTGGAATCGGCTTTACTTTTGTACAAATCATAAATTGTCTCTTCTTGCGGCTGCTAAGGTAACAATTATTTTTCCGGTCAGCTTGATATATCTCAAGTTGATAGAGACAAAGTTTCAGGACAGGCTTCAGCTGAAATCCATTCACCAGCCAGATTTTTGCCTACGTTGCAAAGTGGCAAAGATGTGTTTCCTTCTAGTTTGGGTAAGTTCATAAGTTTATTTATCAATTACTGATCAATATTCGACAGCCAAAATGGTTTCTGATAGCATGTGTGTTGCTCCAGGTGAGGTGGTATTCAAGACAGATATAGCTGTGCAGGATAAAACATTCTACAGCCCATCTCGGTGGACGGCAATGGAGATAACCATAGCTACTGGCAGTACCAAGAACACTACTCTTGAACACGCATTAAAGCTTCGGAGTACGTACTCAGAAGTGGAGGTAGGTTTACTGTTTTTGTATTCAATGATTCTGTGGCTTAATCTAGAAGTTGCTGGTTGTATTTTAGCAGTGGTAATATGTGGTGCACTAATAGTTATTTACTTATTTATCTGGAAATTCACTGAGTTAAGTTGAACTCACCTGTTTATTTATTGTAACAACTTATTCAACATTCTACGGTCATGTATTATCGAGGATGAGGGAGCTTTTAGCTTGTGAAGTGTAACTTGGCATATACTTTATTATTCGATCGTTGACCAATTTATGGACATTTGAGTTAAAGTTGCCCTGGCTTCATTTATTGTGAAGAAGCAGTTTTCATCATGGGTGAATGGGTCATCCGCAAATGGCTTTTCTACTCATGAATAAGGTTGTGCACATCCAATCCTCTTACCTATTATAAACGAGAGCCTCTGAGCCATGTGGGTAATGCTATTGTTATTGTACAGTGGCAGATGGAGTGAAAACACGTGTTTGTTGATGTCAATCTATGACACATTAAATATGCTTTAATTCCCATACATGCTTTCCTTCTGTTTTTTACTTATTGATGCCAACAAAGGCAATGATGTATTTTATCTTCCGTCTATGCAAGATGTCCTCCATTTTTCTGTTTGTATGATTGCCAGTAGATCTCAACAGTGCTAATCACTATCTCATATTTTCTCTTCCTCTGATGGTTTCTAGGATTCTTCTGGGACAAGAGACCAATTCGGGGAGCCATTGGTGACTAGCTATAATTGTTGTTTTATGGGAACTGTGGACTACATATGGTCAGTATGCCTTTTGATCATCTTTGTTTAGCATCTTGTTTTGAGATTTAATAGCTATCTGTCAAATTAATCTGTTGCTTCTGTGTGACATGTAGGAGATCTGAAGGCCTCCAAACTGTTAGGGTGCGTGCTCCTATCCGGAAAGACGTGATGCAAACATTTGGGGGATTTCCAACAAAGGTGCTCTTGACATACCTATGCATTTGATTTACATCTTAACTCGCTTAAATGGTGATATAGTTCCTAGGTGTTGTCCCAAAAGTGTTTTTTTTTTTTTTTTCCTTCTGACCAAAATTGACACGGCAAAGCCAAATATTAAGACGGGCATTGTTTGCTTGACTTTAGTGAGACATTTGGGAAGATGAAAGAGAATTTGCCTCCGTTTACATCGATGGAACTAATAAATTGCAGTTCCTAAATCTTAACTAGTCATTTGCCTCTGTTTTGGTGCGCATGAAAGAGGAACTCAATTGTCTGGCACGTGTAACATTATTTAGTACTTCGTTTTAGTCCTCCCACCTTGGAGTCAGCAACTACCCCAACACAAAAACAAAAGATAATTTAATATAAACAGAATGGAATTTTGTGGGGGTAAAAATTTAATATAAACTGAATGGTATTTTAAAACCTTTTTGAAATAATAAAGGTTATTCTAGTGCTTGATTGTAGTGAAATGTATGTTGGATTTGCTTACAGAAATGGGGAAGTGATCACATTGCCTTGGTTTCGGAATTAGCATTCATCAGGTGATTGGTGGTGATATTGTCGGAACTTTGGCTCAGGCTAGCTGATATGGCGTACTTGAAGTTCAGGAAGTTAGAGTTACTCTCGGTGAACGAAACGCGCCTATTCTGTTCAAAGGGCGAGGTTGTTTAATTTGGGACAGTCGCACAAAATGTTGTAGAAGTAATACATACAAATTCGATCTCAAAGGAAGCTTAGGTTCCTAGCACTTTTTTGACCTTGCGTTTTTTGTTCTGATTTATTTACATCTCAAATCTTGAACGAAATAATTTTTTTAGTCTCTTCACCCGGTTCTTCTGAAGAATTACTGTTTCTTCTTTTCAACAACACTTGATAATAGCCTTTGAGGAAGTCACCTGAGTTAAGTTGAACTCACCACATTAAATATAAAGTTATTTTATAAGAATAATTCAACCTAAGGCCCTCCTTAGTTTAATCCACCCTATAATTTAACCCATATTAATCTGAACTATTCACTAATTTTTCTCATTATACACCCGCCCTTATGTTTACCTGTTGTAACCAGTGAAGGTTATGTTTTAGTAGGTTACCTTCTTAATTTGTGATTTATTTAAGCCCTTCATCGGTTTCTCATTGCCCCTTCACTGAATTTCTTCCTTTTCCTTTCTATAAAGGGTCAATGAATAATGATATTAGTAACCTCCCATTCGCAACAATTACAGTCTATGTGCATCATTCTCACTCATCACACACATACCTCTCCGAAGTGACGGGTCTGAGCAAAAAAATGTGTTGCCGTCGGGGTTGCTTCAGCGGTGACTCCAGCAATATATAGTCAGTGGGGGAGAGGATGGTGTGTACTGTGTAAGGGACGATGATTAAGGGCGAAAGACATGAAAAGAAAAACCAAAAAAGTTGAAATTGAATCAGGGAAAGATGCAAACTGAGGAATTGAGGATGATGAAGAAAAGAGGAGAGACAGAGAGAGAATAAAAAAGAAAAGAAAAGGATTATGGGTTAAAATATAGGCTGGATTAATATAAGGAGAGAGTCTTAGGTTGTATTATTCTCGTGAATAACCCTTAAATATACTTTAACGTAATTTATTTTTGCAGTACAAATTTGACTCATTTATGCCTACTACTTTCCATTTGCATACCCCTACCTAAAAAAAATTGAAAACCCAAGTCTCTTTATCGTTAACCTTGCATCAAAGTCGTAATAAACAAATTTCTTCAATTAGCAATGATTATACGAGTATAGAATAGATATTAATATGTGCGTTCATAATTTATGAATCAAAGTTTTCATTCGTTTGTTTTTTCAATATAGAGTTCACTAATCAGATATAGTTCTTGCATAATTTATAACTCCAAATTAAATACTAGCATACTTCATTCATAGTTGTACTACTCACACCGCCTAATAATACCAAAAACTTAGAAAAACATTCAAATTTAGCTATAACATCAATCATCGGTAACACAATTCTTATATTCAGTGGTAACCCAAGTAATGAAACTACAACGTCAAGTAACTATAATAATAACGTTTTGATAAATCTCCAAATATAACCAATATATCATTCAATACATTCTTGGTAATGATCATATTTACAAAATAATACACATTATAAAATAAAATCTCATGTATAGAATCACAATAAATTCAATAAGATACTGTTAGGTTTATATACCTCTTACAAGACATTTCTTATGGTGAACTAATTAA
>LHUT01008371.1:0-10059 GCA_001412135.1 Silene latifolia subsp. alba | reverse complement strand
CTGAGTGGCCTTCTCGCACACCTAGAAGAATATTACACCTCATCGTTATTATTTGAAGACTAAGGAAATTGATGAATAAAAAATCACAGTATTCTAAAAAACACACAGTTCATACTGTACAAGTCTTGGCAGGATTAGTCAGGCAGCTCACACGCGGAATGCCCTCACTTGTTCCGGTTCCCACAAATATGATTTCCGACTTTTCTACAGTAGGTGTCACATAGCTGTTGGTGATAGGTTCTGCAGTTTAATGAAAATTCTTTTGTGAGATCTCCGGCACTTCATAAATGGCATTCAGTAAATAATACAGAGTAACTAAAAGTCATGGGACCATTCTACACTAGAAAGACTCACTACACGTCGTCAAACGATTCAGTAAATGAAAAGGATTGTTACCACCAGTAAAATAGTCACTAACATTATGAAAACGGTTAGTCGCTAAAAAGGGTCGCGTTCAGCATTAAAAATGTGTGATTTTATAAAACCCACTTTAACATCTGAGAAAAATCTTAGTAGTTAGTACAACTAGACGCACCACGTACAATATCAGTAATGCTGCAATAGTCTACTCCTTGGAGCACTCAACTTAGTCTGGTGCTCCTGTGAGAATGTCACGATCTCCAAAATAAGGACGAACAAATTTCTAGTTTAAAAAAACGAACCTCGTAGAAGGTAGAACTATGGAAACCACTCAAAAGTAGACACTAATCTAGTAATCGGCCTCTCCCTACTTGTCCATCATCAAAAATATTATTCGCAGACAATATCATTATCATGTAACTCAGAATGAGGTGAATATATATATACTCATATTCCCTGATTAATTTTCAGAAATTCTTCCAAAACCATTCTCCCGTTCATACATCATTTAGATCAGCAAATCAAACAGTTTATCTTTAACGCCATTCCCCAACCTTTTGAATGCTCATGTGTTAATTAATAAAAGACGCTCTACCAGGACTTTCTTAGGCTACTACTAGATCAGTCTTGCATCATAACTGTGCATCATAACTATTTTTTTCATTTCCTAGGATGTGCACATTAGTAGAACCAGGATGGACAGACAAATTAGTCATATGATAGTTAAATTCATATTTTCATACCCTTGATTATAATTGGCAATAGAAAACGTGGCTCCTAGGTCTTATAGTGATCATCAACTCTCTTCACTTTCGAAGTGAAACACTCACACGTGACACTTAGGCCATGTTCTTTTCGGTTGATAGGAGCTGAACATAACTAAACTGAATGGAGCTGAGTTGAACTGAATAAAGCCAAACTGTACTGAATAAAGCCGAACTGAACTGAAATGAGCTAAAATTAAGCCAGGGCCTTACATGGTTAAAACTTAGAACTCTTCTTCACACTCATATGTCACACTTTTTGCTTCATTTGGTCATGGCCTAGTTTCAATTCTTCACACCCATCCTAAAACCAACCTACGATTAGAGTAGCTCCTACGCCTTACAAAATTATCGATTCTCCCCTCTCTTCGAGGTGGACTCTCACATACGACACTTATATAGGTTAGAGCTCTTCTTTGCACCATTTAACATCAATGTATTGATCCTTTATTTACTAAAACTCTCACATAACCAACTGCCATCATACATTATTCCCAAATTCTCAAAATCCAACTTCTTTGGAATATCTAAGATTAACTTAGATGGGTGCCATTACCAAACTACCAACAATACCTAACTCTATGATTCACACTCCCGCTGTCTCAATCATTTGTTTACCTTTCTTATTCTTTCTTACGGGTAATTTAATCAAACGTAAACAAATAACTCCGTCGTCTATCTAAGATTAACTTACATGGGTGCCACTGCCAAACTACCAACAACTACATAACTATCTCATTCTTTCTGACGGGTATTTTAATCAAAGGTAAACAAATAATTCCGACAACAGAAGTATCAAACATAAGATAAAAACATCAAAATTAATGAAAAATTACAAGAACAAGATTAATAAAGACTTACCAGAACTCAGAGAAGCATAAAGTTTAGGTCTGAAAGTAGAAAAAGATAACCCATTTCTGGAAATAGAAATTGGGATAGGGAAGGAAGAAGATAAAGAAAGTTTGAGTCTTTGATCTGCAAATCTGGTTATACATTGATAATAAGGTATTGGTCTAATTGTACCCAGAAATGCCACCATTTTTTAGATTCTTAATTTGAAGTTTATGATCAATTTAAGCTTTGATTAAATATGGAATTAAGAAATAGTAGTACAATTTATATTGGATTGAAACTAATCAAATTGAATATATATTGCTTGAAGCAGGAGCAAAACAAAAAGAAAAAAGAGAGAAGCTCTTTTTCCTTTAGTATGGCTGAAGTTGTGGAGTCCGAGTTACTGGGAGATACACGTCGTCGATTCTTTGCAACTACTACCTTGCTCCTAGACCTCGCAAACGAGTCAACCAGGTCGGGGTTTGGGTCGGGCTAGTTTGGGTCGNNAAAAGTAGGTAAAAGTTTTAATACTCTTCACGGGTTAATTCGGGTCGGGACTGGTCATTTCGGGTTACGGGTCTGTTTCGGGTAGAGCGGATCGGGTTTTTTCGGATCGGGTCATTTTCGGGACAATGATTAAGAGAAAAAAAAGGTATTTCAAGTCTTTTGGGGTCAATTAAAAGTATGTTTTGTCAGTTGCTTCCAAGTTGGGTGGTTTCGGATCGGGTCATTTCGGGTAAGGTCTGTTACGGGTCAATGAAAGCTTGGGTCATTTTGGGTCGGGTCAATTCAGACTTCAGGTGTCATTTAGGTATCAGGTGTGGCAGTTCGGGTCGATTTCAGGTCGGGTCAATCGGGCCAAGTTGATTTTGCCAGGTCTACTTGCTCCTACACCTGGCAAATGGATCATTCGGGCAAGGTTGAGGTTGGATCGTTTTTGGAATTTCGGATCAATAATTATCGAGTCACATGGGTCGGGTGATTACTGGTTCGGCTCACTTCGGGACTGGTCATTTTGAGTCTATATGATCACTTTGGGTCTTTAGGGTTAAGTTCGGGGCACTTTTAGGCCTATCTAGTCAAGTTCAAGTCACTTATCGAGTCACTTTCAGGTCTCGGGTCGGATCATAGGGTCAAGTTACTTTTGCCAACTCTACCTTGTTTCCCATTTATATTCAACTTTGACTGTTAATTTCTCTACAAATGAATGAGACGGAGGAAGGTAGTATTTATTCTATAGTACTTTCCCAATTTAACCATTGTCGAGTTGGATTCAATTATCGTATCTTCGCTCTCATCACTCATGCCACACATCATAGAGCCTTCAATTTGAAAAAAAATGTAATTCTCCTGTAAATGTTGTCAGACCAGTAGAATGTACAGATCAAGTCCAATTTGAATGTAAAAATGACAAGGACACCAAAACAGTCACTCCTATTGAGTCGAGTTTGGCTTCAGAGCTTCAATGACAGCCGAAAAGTCATGGTCGCTCAGACCACGTGATTTGGCGATCTTATAAAGTTCATTGGCTGCTGCTGCTAAAGGTATCGACTGAGACACAGATTCCGCTAATCCAAGAGCGAGCCTCAGATCCTACCATTATTCCAAAAAAATGTGTGATATTCAGCAATTGATCACACTTCACAGGGTGAACTTGTGGCAGCTATTGAGCTATGAATCTAAGATTGTTGTTCACTGACCTTCTGTTGATGCTTCAAGGGGAACGCAGTGGGATAGACGGATTCCACCATTGACGGCCCCTTCATTTTATACATTGGTGCACTAATCGCACCCTGTGAGACTACCTGAAATGGTAACACAGCCAAGGCTTTTTAATGTATGGCATGGACTTGAAAATAATGGTCATTGCTGTTTTCACGGGTTTACCTCCACGAGAACGTTAGGATCCAGTCCTGCCTTTTCACTAAGCAGCAGTCCTTCGGCAAATGATGCCATCATACTGCAAAAAGGCAGAGAACTAAGCATGTCGAGAGAATGAATGGCATTTGCTTCATTTTCTACACAAACTCACAAACATGTGTAACCAAATAATCGCATTACCTCCCCATGATCATGTTCACCACAAGTTTCATAGCTGCCCCATTACCAACATCTCCGAGATAAAATTTTGACTAAGAAGATAGCACAAGTTATATATTGGGAGCATATCAAATTGATCAAGTAGAAGATAGGCTTAGAAGAAAGAGATACCTTTCCCATGATGTCTAAAAGGGGAGCAACCTTTTCATATAATGACTGATCACCTGCGTGAACTCACAGCAGATTCAAAAAAGCGTACAGAGAGACTATCGTATATGACGAGGAAAGGGAGGGTAAATGTATCCAATTTTCTCCTATGTTAAAAACACAGAAAGACTGTTTAGGTGACCCGTAATGAAAATTGCACAGAAAATTGGGTTGACCCACTGGCCACTGCTACTTCACAATATAAGAAGCGTAGACATTTAAACGAACCATTTTGCTCTACTCCACCGCACTTTAAAGCCAAAGAATAATGAATCTGTAAATTGTAACTACATTGGAACGAAAAAACAAATGCTACAAACTAAATTGAGGCAGGTAACATAATATTCGTAAATCAGATCAATTAGGAGTAATGACTTGCCTGCAGTTAGAAATATCAGCTGTCCATCCTCTGCTGGCTTCTTGGAGCCAGAAACAGGAGCCTATCGTAAAAATGGAAAAGCTTGAAATTGCAGTTTGCACACCAAATATGTTGAGTGACTTGCGAAAAAAAGTGATGATCTTAACTATCCTCATTTTTAGGCTGGGGAAACACTTATCGGGGTTCAATGTTTTCCACTGACTGCTAAAGCTATTTAACGCTCTATTCTCTCCTCAAATTACCGCTCAACAGTGAAACGAAGATAAATAGTATACAAAGGTAGAGGATCACTGTAAATACCTCCAAAAATAATGCTCCAGTAGCTTTGATACGCTCACTAATAAGTTTAGAAGTAGGGCCATCAACAGTTGAAACATCAACGTACCTTCACATATCAAAGCAATAACAAGGTTCGGAACATATTCAGCACAAAAGATATAAGGTCAAAGTGACTCTTGTCAGATATTAGGCAATTATGCATAAACTAGGATAGCATACTCTCTTCGTTCAATTTTTTTCTTGCCATTTGAAAGTTCCGCATATATATTGAAAGTGGAAAGAACTAAGTGCGATGGAGGATAGTATCGAATTATCAATACATAATCTTCTAATAGCTTTTGTGCTTGACATGGAAGAGACAGAAAAACTCACCCTTTGCCTAGACCCATCCCATTCGCAGCTCCATGCTCTCCACACGCAACTTCCACCTAAATAATCCAAAGGAGTCATGTATGATTGTCACCACTGCATAATACAAGATAGAATTACAAGAAAGAGAACACAAACAAAACATACGCACTGCACTATCAGGATCGGCCAACATGGCAATTGTCACGTCACAGGATGAGGCTACTTCTTCTGGGGTGGACTTATACCTGTACATGGAACAGAGCAATAACTAATAAGTGTACCGTACAGTACCGTATACAAAAAGACACTCTTAAGAATAATTAAAATGGACAAGATTGAGGATAGTTGTCAATACACGAGTTCCAAAACTAGTAGTTATTCTGTATTTTGAATGAAAGCATTCAGGTGTAATTACTAACTCATCTGTAACATACTTTTGATGAAATGCTTATGTATAGGCCAACGAACCACCACAAACTTTTTAACTCCACAGAAGCTTTGACAAAATGCTCACCAAGGGATAAAAACAGAAAGAAGAAAGCCCATAACTCGTGAGAACTAAAATTGGTGCAGAATACATACATAATTCATTTGAGCAAGAAAAGAGTGCGGTTTTGATCATGGGAAAAGGTCCATGGTTCGTAAATAGACCTTCATTCGTAGCTCACAAATCTCAAACCTAAGAAAAGTAATCCTTTTGGGACATCTTAAAATAATAAACCAACCATTCGTAGCTTACAAATCTCAAACCTTCATGCACTGATACAAAAAATGCGCTCAAAAGTTACCAGATGATGAACTTTAAGCCAAGTTTTCTTTTCCTTTAGACGAATAGTCCAATACAATCCAACGAGACCGTTCAGTTTGGTGCTAAGTTTACTTTCAGCAAAATTACTCTAGAAGAAATCAATTTCCATTCAACAAATTTTGCAAAATGTTACTCTTTGGAATCTTAAAAGTACATTGGCGAATAAAATTCAAAGCTTCGATCATTTTTGCGAATCAGGAAAGCTTGATTATTTTCTGAGACTGACTAAGGTGGATTATATTTCTCAACTTTTGTAATTAACTTTCAGGTAGAGCAATAACATCGTGCCACTGAAATTTTTCAAAAATATTAGGGACATAGAGATATAAGCATATAACTCTTTAGTATACACAATCACTTACTTGGCACCTAGGCTGATGAGAGAATCACATTTGCTCTTTGTCCTATTCCAAACGGTCACATCGCACCTACAACATGCATGTTAATTCAGTAATATGAAACCCTCATACTTACACCGCATAAGCTTTTGGTTGAGGCGATTCCATTCCTTTATGGTATCAGAGCAAAAGGTCACGGGTTCGAATCCCACCCCCCTCAATTCCAAAGTGGAATATTAACACCAGGTATGGGGAGGCCAGGCCTGCAGTTGCATCCACACTTCAAGCCCAAAGGGCATTCGTGTGAGGGGGCGTGTTATAGTATAAAACCGATCTTGGGACTCCAACTATCAGCTTCAAGTCCAAAGGGCATTCGTGTCAACCGCAAGCTAGGAGCTGAAAGGGGGAAAAACTATGCAATCAAGGATTATGCTAGGTCTTTTGACAACTCGCTTAAGAAAGAAGAGTCTCAAATTCCAAATTGCAGGCTTACAGCATAAAAATCATGGAGCAATCACAAATAATGCTCCTTCTTACTCATCTACTACCTCTAACATTATCAGTACACTAATCCAACAATTCTCACCCAGCATTTATAAGATTCAAGGCCATGGGAGAACCCATGATTCCGATACCAAGAAATCCAACACGTCCCGAAAATTCATCTGCAATCACACATGTTAAAGGATTCATAAGCTGGTCACAGACTGAAAGTAACTACATAACAGAGGGAACTACTCCTCAGCACTACCAATGTCACCCATTCCGAAAAAACAATCAACTTTATTAGGCACTATCCCAGAAAAACATATATTATTGACTACTCCCATCAGTATAATTCCACAGTATTTTCTAATATTGGCTACTCGGGTCTTGATTAAACCCTTTTCTACATACTAATATACTATAACCAGTACATCCGACCCTCCTTACCCCGCAATTTACAGGAAACATTAAGGCACTGGGGTAATGTCAACATGCATTATCTGCAATAAGTTGATTAGCATTTGGCAACAGCATAACCACACAATTATTCCCTCCAAATTCTAGCTTAGGCAAACAGAATTTTGCATCAACTTAAATCAATCACTTATATCAATACAACATTTGATGCAATTCTAAAACTAAATTTCCCATAAGATTCTTTCTTAGAACAATATAAACTTCACAATACTCGAGATTAAGAGAAACCCAACAAAAAAGTTATTACCTTTGGCAGAAGCAGTGACAGTTTGAGAAGAAAACTGCCTGAAAGAGGGAGAAAGAAGGGATTTTGAGAATAAGAGTGAAGTGGGTTTAGCCCTAAAGTTCAAAGGAACCTTGCTATAAAATGATGAGTTTAAGTTTACTGCCATAATTGTTGGTGTTTTTGAAGAGATTAAGTTAGTTGTTTTGGGAATTAAGGAACTATGGTAATGAAGCTTGAGAAGAGTCATCCTAAATTAGCAGTTGAAATTAGATTTGCAGAACAACTGGTTTGATGTCTGGAGTATCAAGGTTGATTTGTGAATGTAGCAAGTCTTGAACTCATCAGTGGATAGGACTAGCAAAATGAATTGTCCCTTTTTTATTCCGTTCGTCTCGCTTAAGACCATCTTACTTTAAAGTTTAAACCTCTCACAAAGTCAATTGGTCTTGCCTTATACATTTCGTTTCAAATTACATTCGTCATTTAGGTCAGGTCGGGTCGGGTCATCCTCATTATAGGTACATCCGAGCAATCAGTCGTTTAGGTCAGGTCAGTATTGGTACATTTTGGTTCAAATTACATTACGCGGTTCAAGTCGTGATTAATACACTTCTGCTTCCTGGTCATTTTGGGCCAATTCGATTTTTTCGTATTATTCATATTCGGTTTTGCTTCAGGATTTTTTTTTAATATGGGTCATGTTATTTTTCCAGATATATATGGGTGATATTTTGAACATCATTCGTAATTAGCCCGAAAG
This sequence comes from Silene latifolia subsp. alba, assembly GCA_001412135.1. Taxonomy (NCBI): domain Eukaryota; kingdom Viridiplantae; phylum Streptophyta; class Magnoliopsida; order Caryophyllales; family Caryophyllaceae; genus Silene; species Silene latifolia. The sequence goes on along the minus strand of LHUT01008371.1, from coordinate 1,750 downwards.
TCATACGGATTGGAGTATTAGATTTCACAAGTGAAAATAATACTAAAAGCCTTTTTAGCGTTACATAGGAGATGCATCATCCTACAACATACATTTTTTTTTTTATAAGGTAAGGAAACTAGTTTAATCGAAATAAACCCGTTAACATACATTGATTACATAACTACATAACACAGATCAGTGCTCCGTATTACAGTATATGCCGCCTAGAGCCCTAGACTATTTACACATGAAAGGCCATGCTACGAGTCCAAACTACTCCGCGGCTCCATGCCATCATTCCTCCATTTCATCTTCATCTTCATCCTCGACAAATTCTTCCTCCTCGTCATCGTCTATTTCATTTTCATCATCTTCTTCTTCTACATCGTCCACAACGAATCCTCCCAAGGTCTCATCCTCCTCGTCCTCATCCTCATCTTCTTCCTCGTCTTCTTTCTTGGAACTCGACCTGGAAGGAATGTTCTTGTTTGTTCTCTTGTTGTCGGATTTGCAAGGGTCTCTAGATCGAGTATGATACTTTGTTCCCCCAACCTTGGGGGCCTTCGTGGTTAACACCTCGCTGTCACTGTCAGCACTCCATTCCTCATCCACATCATCATGTCCACTAGTTTTCTTCCGCTTTCTCAATCCCCCCTTCTTTCTTCTCGTCTCTCCTGATCCCTCGTCATCACTTCCTCTTATAGGATCGTCAAGAAACCAATCCCAGTTCTTGATCTCACGGATCATGCTCTTCGGATACTGATCAAACTCGTGCCCAATCACAAGGAAACCAAACTCTGAATTTCAAAAAAAAAAAAAAAACAGATAATCAATTTTAGGTATAAGCATGACATGATATGCAAAAAACCAGCATGGTAAACATACAAATTGATACCATGGAGTATTGGACAAACAGAAATAGTATAAAACCGTCTTACACTAAGAACCGTACGCTTTTGTTATAGTATTAACTTTTAGACTTGTTGTAAGACGGTGTTACACGAGACTTAGAAGAAACAAATGACTAATGAAATGAGCCGAAAATGTTTGGGTAAATATCAATTTTCCCTCCTTTTCTCTTTCATATCTCGGAAATTAAGCTCGTATGACGCAGCTAGAAAATAACATTTCTCATTTATGTATCCATAACATCCTCAATGCAAGACAACTGAATGTCATTGGAACCAGGAAGCATTGCCAATGTCAACATTCAAACAAGCATAAAAATGTAACGGAAATGCTGATTCTAAATGCAACAGAAATTAACTAATTCGGTAGCAGCTTTGCAATATACACTTTTAACAAGACGCTCAGTAAAGACTCGATTTTAACCTTTATACCACAGCAAAACTTAACCACATAAAAAATTCTACAAATTCTCAAAACCACAAATCAAGAAAACATTTTCAACCAGAACATTTTACAGTTTTTAGATAATGAACTATATCCTCTCTTTTCCATTTTCATCTCTCGGATATTCAGGTTGTCGAAAGCAGCTACCAGAGCAAATTTATCATTTCTGTATCCATAACATCCCCATTCAAGACAAGTAGACAGCCAATGACAATGGAAGAATTACCAATGTCAACATTCAAAATACAACAGAAATTAACCAATTTGGTAACAGCTTACAGCTTAACAACATAGACTTTCCACAATAACTTCAGCATTCAGGACTAGCAGGGACTAAATTTGACATTTTAAGTGAACTATCAACAACTAGAAGTCACAATCCTATACAACAACAACATTACTCCAGTGCCTCAAT
>LHUT01008369.1:0-10059 GCA_001412135.1 Silene latifolia subsp. alba | reverse complement strand
AGTTAAACAATGTAAACATTGCCTTAGTTTGGCTTTTGTTATAGATGCCTTGTTTGTTTCCATAATCCAGGTTATCATTCCATTTGTTTCTTTCAATTAATTGACGCCAAAATTGAAGTAATCTGGAAGTTTGTAGGCCGGTTATTTGTTGTCCTTTTTTTTATTTTGGGGGTGTTTCACTCATTTGTTGTCCTTTTTATTTTAAAAATGAACTTGATGAGTAATTTGATCATTCTCATTCAATTTGTTCCACTTGTCATTTAGTTATTGACTATCTCCTCTTTCCTTGGTCTTTGTGACAATACCAAAGGACAACAATTGACCGGGACGGAGGGAGTAGTTAACATGGACAATTCTCCATGTGTGAAACTTATCAACGAAGATGAAATTTATAGTAAGACGATGTCAAATCTCCGGAGTAGTCATTGGACGGTGAAGCTGGAGCATGTCTATCGTGAAGCAAATAGAACAGCAGATTTCTTAGCCAATCGAGGGATTCACTCGAGCACTATACCTACTCATCTAGATATCCCTATAAATGAGCTTCATCCTATTCTTAGGGAGGATATTTTTTGGGGTCGCTATTTCCCGTATAATAGCCAGTAGTTAAATTTCGGGGCATGCCCCTCTTTTGCACCAAAAATAAAAATAAAATAAAAATACAAGATTAGGAAACTTGATCTAGAGAATCTCATAATATTGTATTTTCTAATTATAAATTCTAATTTAAGGAAAGGTGGGAGTCTACCTTATTCGAACCCTAAAACTATAAATAAGACATCCGTATATTCCTAATATTACACACATCAATCATATTATTAGAATTAGAATTAGAATTAGAATTAGAATTACTCTTCCCTTCTGAAATCTCTTTTAGGTTCCACATTAAGTCATTAAGAATGGCGTGTTACGTGATCGAGTCCGAAAAGCAATTCATATATTGCTATAACTACGACCTAATTGATGTGTATGAGATCGACAGTCTTTACTTGTCTCCTGTTAAAGAAAAACATTGGACCCGCCTAGCTACGCTCTACATCGGTGAAGGTAAAAAATACGAGGCACTTCAAATCGGCGTTGAAGTTAAAAAATGCAAGGCACTTCAAATCGGCGATAGGGAGATTATCAAAGGTCGCGACTTGGAAGTACTAGTGGAAGATCTTACGGATTTGCGCTTGACGGTTAATTGCGAAGGACTTTGTTTCGTTCAGGCGGAAACTACCGTTTCTGAACGCTGTCAAATTGATTATTTCCGAATGCATGATGTTTTCAATTGGTCCAAATACCGTGTCAGCAATATTCGGCCCAACACCAAGTGGATTTTTAACGACATTGTGACGGGTTGTCCCATGTTTTTGAATGAGCCTTGTGCCGAATTAGAAGAGACTAGGCATAAGGACGATGGGTTAGCAGAACTCTATGGTTTTGTCTTAGTTTAACATTAAGAGACTGCTCTCAATTTTCAGCTATTATTTATAAGGTTGTCGTAGATTATAGTATGCTTTAGTATATAGTATCGTCTTTATGCTCGCTTTTCTAGTTCGAACTATTTTGCAAAGCTATGGTTATTGAACCATACGCCAAATTATGAATCTCCGATATTTTATACAAGTTCAGTTCAATATTCGACTTCCCAATCAACAATTATTGGAAGGCTACCTTTTTGTTGATTTAACATAAGAAATTAAATTCTAATCACTAAAAATATGAATCTCCGATATTTTATATAAGTTCAGTTAAATATTCGACTTCCCAATAAACAATTAGTTGGAAGACCACTTTTTTGTTGATTTCTCGTAAGAAATTACTTCCTCTGTCCCGGTCATTTGTTGTCCTTTTCTATTTTTGGGTGTCTCAATCATTTGTTATCCTTTCTATTTTANNATTGGCCTTTTCCTCATTCCTTGGTCTTTGTGCCAAAACGAAAGGACAACAATTGACCGGGACGGAGGGAGTATATTCTAATCATTAAAAACTGGGTCATCAAGATCGTCAATTATGCGATCGGTTGATGTTCTCGATATAGACCGTCAATAATGCGATTGGTGATGTCCTCGACAGAGAGGGGATTGTCGAGGGAGGCTAGGTTGTTTTATATGTCCTCGGGACGAGAGAGAAAGGAGAGGGGAGACAGATTTAGAGAGCATACCGGCCAATGCACCGAATAATAACTTATCTTGACGATACCAGGTAGCATAAGGGACTCGGAGTTTCGACGTTATTTGTTGGGAATTGAGTTGCTATGACGGAGTTATAGAGGAATTCTAATCTAACCTAGTTGCCATAAGATAGAAGTTTGCAAGACATATTGTATCCTAAATTAGTTACAAGAGATTTAAATTTGGTAACCATAATATAACAATTAACAAAACTAGGAAAGCTATAATACGAGATTATTATGTAAATCTTATCATTATTTTGTATTGGGTTTTATGTTTATGAAATTGTTAGACGTATATATTTAGTAGTTATCTATTGTATATATTTAGTCAATATTCTCTCCTAATTCCTCTCCTAAGTTAGCTAGGTTTCTCCTTATTTGTAGAGATCCTTTGACCTTGTTTGTTATGTAAACACAGTATATAATGCAATGGAAACTAACTCCCAAATCAGGGATTACACTTATTAACATGGTATCGAGCTAAGGATTAAATTTCGATTTTTTCCTTGATCTTGCTCTCCTGTTCTCGTCCGTCTGTTTTTCTGTTTAATTTTTCGAAATTAAATCTTTGCCTCACGCACAAATATGACGAACGATTCCACTTCTTCCTCAAAACCTCCCTTGCATCCCGTGTATACCGTCACTAATATCCAACACAAAGTTCGTGTTCTCGACGGCACGAAAGTCACATATGCATCTTGGGTTCGCCTTTTCAAACTTCATGCTTGTGGATACAAGGTCTTGTCGCACATCGACGGCACGCCTGCCCCTGCAGAAACTCACGATTCCTATGTGTCGTGGGCCGAGGTGGATGCACATGTCCTTCAGTGGATATACGGTACACTAAGCGATGATCTCTTACCCCGTGTTCTTGAGGACGACTCAACTGCCCGCACTGCTTGGGTACGAGTTGAAAACATCTTCAACAACAATAAAGGGGCTCGCGCTGCTGCTCTCGAGCAAGAGTTCAATACACTTCGTCTCGCCAATATGCCCTCTTTGGAGGCCTACTGCCAACGCCTTAGAGAACTCGCTGGAATGCTCAAAGACGTCGATGCTCCCGTCACCGAACCTCGCCTTGTTATTCAATTAGTCCGTGGTCTCCCTGGTGAGTATGACACTGTAGCATCCTATATTAATCAAACCTCACCGAATTTTGAGACCGCTCGTAGTATGCTAGAATTGGAATTACATCGCAAGTATGGCAGCGATGACTCGGCCACTGCTTTGGCAGCGCCAGCAGCCCCTCCCCCGTCTGACTCTTGGGTCGACAATAACCCTAAACAGACCACCCAACCTCCTTCTCGTCAATCTGGTCCTAGCAACAATAATAATCGCAATTATCGTCACAATAATAATAATAATAAAGGGTCCTCTAGCAATCAGTTTCGCCAGCAGCAACCCCAATTGAATCAGGCTCCACCAGCCTCCTCGTGGACCCCACCGCCAGCCTGGCCTTCTCTCTGGACCCCCCCACCGTGTCCTTACCCCACCTACCCTGGTTGGGTTCAGCCGTGGTCTGTACAACCCCCACCACGACCCTCTTTTTCTCGTGCACAAACAGGTTCTCGTTCTCATGGCCAAGCTTATGTCATGGATACTGATGCACCGCAACCAACTGATTTAACTCAAGCTTTTCAAGCCTTATCAGTGCAGCACCAGATGGACCCATGGTACATGGATACTGGCGCATCATCTCATCTAACTTCCGACCAAGGTATGATTACTAGTCCATTTAATACGAGCAAAATTAGTTCTATTTATGTCGGTAATGGCAATAGCATTTCCGTTTTGGGTTCGGTCACATCCACTATAAATACCACCAGCCGTACCCTCCAATTACGCCATGTCCTTCACACCCCCCATATCATTAAAAATTTGATTTCAGTCCGTCAATTCACCAAGGATAATAATGTTAGTGTTGAGTTTGATCCTTTTGGTTTCTCTGTGAAGGATATTCCGACTGGGAAAACGATACTGCGGAGTGACAGTGACGGCGAGCTCTACCCCGTATCCAACAACCCATCTTCAAGTCTTCCCCATCACAAAACAAGTCCTTCTACTGCTCTCTTGGTCCATGGTCATGATATCTGGCATTCTCGTCTTGGTCACCCCGGGACGAATATTTTAAGTTTATTAAAGTCATCGAGTCGTATTGCTTGTAATAAACCAAACAATATTCATGTTTGCTCTTCCTGTCAAATTAGTAAGAATGTTCGTTTGCCTTTTAATCATTCATATTCTAGCACTCCCGCTCCATTTGATATCGTCCATTGTGATTTATGGACCTCACCAATTTTGAGCAAAACCGGTTACAAATATTACATGGTCCTAGTCGATAATTTTACCCAATTTGTCTGGGTATACCCCCTTAAATTTAAGTCTCAAGTGTTCGACAAATTTCTACAATTCTATAACTTTGTGCACACTCAATTTCATATTAAAATTAAGACATTTCAATGTGACATGGGTCGGGAATTTGACAATAAAACTTTCACAAATTTTGCCCACAAAAATGGCCTTGTCTTTCGTTTTTCGTGTCCACAAACCTCACCACAAAATGGAAAATCCGAGCGCATGATCCGACGATTAAACAATATTACTCATGTTCTTCTTCAACACGGATCCATACCACCATCATACTGGGTTGACGCACTTCACGCGGCTACCCACCTCCACAACATCTTACCCACCTCGACATTCCAATTTCAAACACCCACTTCCGCCCTCTACCTCAAACATCCTTCCTATGATCACTTACGTGTCTTTGGTTGCGCTTGCTATCCCAATATGTCCGCCACCCGTCCTCATAAACTTGCTCCTCGTTCTATTCAATGTGTTTTCCTTGGGTACCCTCCCAATCAACGTGGTTATCGCTGTTTCGATATTGCCACTAGTAGAGTTTATGTGTCCCGTCACGTCGTCTTCGATGAAAGCGTTTTTCCATTTGCTTGTCCATCCCAGAGCCAAACCCGTGATTATACATTCCTTGACCCACCACCCACCACCCGACACCCATAACCCCCTCCTCTATGACGCCATTACCACCCCTGTCACCCACCCTCAGCCTGACCCACAACCTCCCCACAACGAAGCCACCGAAACCCCTCCAACCTCCCCTGCCCGTACCCCTGTTCAATCCCTTGCCCAGCCAAACCAAACCCCTCCTGACCAGCACCTATCCCCCCTTTTACACCTACTGCCCAGCCAAACCAGACCCCCTCCACCCCTGCTTCCGCCACCAGAACTCCAACTCCTCCTCCCCCACCTCCCCCTCCACCACCCCGTCCTCTCCAGCCAACCCACACCATGTCGACTCGTGCAATGCATGGTATTTTTAAACCAAAAGCTCTCCTCACCTCACCTGCCAAATCACCTTTACCAAAGTCACCTCAACTTGCCCTTCTCGACCCAAATTGGAAACATGCTATGAAGGACAAATTTTCCGCATTAATGGACAATCATACATGGGATTTGGTACCTAAACCGACTGATGCGTCTGTTATTCGTTGTATGTGGTTGTTTCGTCATAAATTTCATGCAGATGGCTCCCTTCAGCGCTATAAAGCCCGTCTTGTTGTCAATGGCAAGACTCAACAAGTAGGGATTGATTGTGACGAAACTTTTAGTCCGGTCGTCAAGCCAGCCTCTATTCGGACCGTTCTCAGCCTTGCGGTATCTAATAATTGGCCCATTCACCAACTTGATGTAAAGAATGCTTTTTTACATGGTAATTTGGAAGAGACCGTCTATATGCATCAACCACCGGGTTTTGTTGATTCTCACGCTCCTAATCATGTGTGCAAGCTTCGTAAATCTCTTTATGGTCTTAAACAGGCGCCCCGCGCATGGTATCATCGCTTCGCCACATTTATTATCTCGCAAGGATTCTCAAACAGTAAGTGTGACTCCTCCTTATTTATTTATTCCACTTCGACTGAAACGGCCTACTTGCTCCTCTATGCTGATGATATTGTTCTTACGGCCTCGAGTACCACACTACTTCGGTGCATTATTTCTCGCTTGTCCCACGAATTCGCTATGACCGATCTTGGCTCTTTGCATCACTTCTTGGGGATTTCGGTGAGTCGCTCTAAATCAGGTCTCTTTTTATCTCAGTCTCAATATGCCAAGGCTATTTTAAATCGAGCTAACATGGCCACTTGTAAGCCGTGCACCACTCCTGTTGAAACCGGCGCCAAACTCAGTGCCAACTCCGGTCCTAAAGTTGAGGACGCCGCCTTTTATCGTAGCCTGGCTGGTGCGCTTCAATACCTTACTATCACCCGTCCCGATATTTCATATGCCGTCCAGCAGGTCTGTTTGTTCATGCATGATCCCCGTGCTTCGCATCTTCAATTCTTGAAACGTATATTACGCTATATTCAAGGCACTTGTGATCGTGGTCTTACTATACGCCCTTCACGGACTCTTGCTTTGACAGCCTACTCCGACGCCGACTGGGGTGGCTGCCTTGACTCACGACGATCAACCTCCGGATATTGTGTTTTCTTAGGTGATAATTTAGTCTCCTGGTCCTCAAAACGTCAAGCTACCATTTCTAGGTCCAGTGCTGAGGCCGAATATCGCGGAGTTGCTAATGCCGTTGCGGAAACGAGTTGGCTCCGTAACCTTCTTCTTGAGCTTCACGTCGCACTTCGACGATGCACCCTTGTATTTTGCGACAATGTTTCAGCTGTGTACTTGTCCGAAAATCCGGTTCAACACCAACGAACCAAACATGTCGAGCTAGATATTCATTTTGTTCGCGATAAGGTTAAACTTGGCGAGGTTCGTGTTCTTCACGTTCCCTCCGAATATCAGTATGCGGGTATCTTCACAAAAGGCTTACCTCGACATCTTTTTGACCGTTTTCGATCCAGTTTGGGCGTTCGGTCACCTACCGCTCCAACTGCGGGGGCGTGTTAGACGTATATATTTAGTAGTTATCTATTGTATATATTTAGTCAATATTCTCTCCTAATTCCTCTCCTAAGTTAGCTAGGTTTCTCCTTATTTGTAGAGATCCTTTGACCTTGTTTGTTATGTAAACACAGTATATAATGCAATGGAAACTAACTCCCAAATCAGGGATTACACTTATTAACAGAAATAATAAATACACCTTGGATTTGCTTAATTTGGTCCCAAAACACACAATCGCAACTCCCAAGGCATACATTATTCATCGTTTAAATTAAAATCGAAATTGAATGGAGGGTGGTGTTGGTGAACAGGTATTGATTAAAGCCCTTGAAACACTAGCTGAAGTAATGGAATTCAAACAATTCCAATACCCATCTGGAAGAGTTCGATTACAGTATAAATTACCAATCAAGCGTAACGATTGGAAAAGTCCAATTTACGAGCCAGATGTATGTATAGTGATAAGCGATATGAATGCATTAGTAGATTTGCCGTCATTTCCTGGCCTGTCGTACCATGGTTTTTCAATTGACCCAAAATTTGACCGCGACAATTGGTGGGCAGTTCGGGTGGTACGAGTCCAGCCACATGCTAAAATGACGAATATAGACACGCTTATCTACTACGGTGGTGGATACTCGAATATTGTCATTCATAATGCAGGGTCAACCTCATGTCGATTATGAATGTCCAATAGTTAATCGCGTTTATTTCCAATGTAGAAATCAAAATACGCATTTATATAAATTCAGTTCAATACTTCACTTCCCAATTAACAATTAGTTGGGAGGCCACTTTAATTTACTGGTTTCTCTTGAGAAATGAAATTCTTTGTGTAAATAAATACACCTTGGTTTTGTTTAGTTTGGTCACAAAAAAATACTAGTAATCAATAATAATGGCATGTTCTATCTATAATATTGAGTCTGACAAACTTTTCTTGTGTTGCAATAACATACAAGTTCTAGAAGTGTATGAGATTGACAACCTTTACTTGACTCCTGTTCAACAAAAGCATTGGACCCTGGTAGCGACGCTGAACTTCGGAGAAGGTCGAGAATATAAAGCCATGAAAATTGGTGATAAGGAGATTATCGAAGGTTGCGACTTGCAAAGACTAATGCGAGAACTATCGTCTTTGGGAATGATGGTTAATCGCGAAGGACTATGCTTTCTTAAGCAGGAAATAACAAGTAGTAGTTTGCAACAATGTCGCGTGAATTATTATAGGATGTTTGATCAATTTGATTGGTCCAAATATCATGTTAAGGTTAGGGTGGCCAATACGAGGTGGGTTTGCAATGACATTGTAACAGGTCGTCCCATGTTGGATGGTTCAATGCAAATGATGTTCGAGAGGGAGTCGCAATTAGCAGAGACTAAAAATTTACATATGGCGGAATTAGTGGAATTGAAGCTTAAGCATATTGATGATATGGAGGAATTGAAGCGTAAACATTTGGTCGAGTTAGAACAAGTAAAGAATACATGCTGTAAAAAGCAAAAAATGGAGGACAAATCGGAGATGAAAGAAGATGAACTACTGGAATCAAACATACATCAATGTGACTTGCAGGTTAGTTTGAATACAATTGATACTGTTTTGTTAGTCGCCACTTCGAACAACTATGCGGTCATGCTTATCATACCGGCTAAATCTGTAATCTGAAAACTGCCTTGTGGACGTAGCTAAGTAGCTAACGCACCGTTAGTGAACCACGTAAATCTATACGTTGATTTCTTTACTGTTCTTTATTTGTCTTTCTTGCTTCTGTTATAACACTTATATAGCCAAAACAGCAATTACGTTAAATATCTATATTAATATCCAATTGTAGTTGAATCGGAAAAATATAATCGAGTTGAATGTATTTTTGATGAACAGGTATTGATTAAAGCCGTTGAGACACTAGCTGAAGTGGTGGAGTTCAAAAGAATCCGATGCCCATCTCAAAATGTTCGATTACGGTGTTATGTACCATTCCACAGATGGGAAACTCCATCTTACGCGCCAGATATATGTATAGTGATAAGCGATATGAATGCGTTAGCAGATTCGCTTTCATTTCCTGTCTTTGAGTACTATGGTCTTGATGAACCGAAATTTGACCAAGACAATTGGTGGGTAGTTCGGGTGGTACGCGTGAGGCCACTTTCTAAAACGACCATTATAGACACACTTATCTACTACGATGGTGAATACTCGAATGTTGTCATTCCTAGGGCAGGATCCGTTCCTTTTCCTTTACAAAGTACGGAGTTCAAGTGTGTGAGTTACGGATTGTTCTTCTATTTGGCCGGTGTCGGTGTTAGGTACGGGTTTTCTGCTAAAAATGGATCTAGGAAAGTGTAAGTGATTAATTGCGCCGATTGAATGGACATTAGATGGGGTGATAAGCAAGGCTCCGTATGTAATTTGCTACAAGCAGTAGTTATTTATTTTTTTAAAGTTTTAGTTTTGTCAAATCCTAAGATCAAAGACTTTGCTCTTTCTTTTGGAATCGTGAATTTTCACGGGTGTTATACTAGTATCATAGAAAATCAGCATGTCAGTACCAGTCTGCATAATTGTACTTGTTTCTGGCCTATTATCTATATGCCCGGTGTTGGTGTTCGGTACCCGGTTACTCGATGATGCGGCCAAGGGATCAGAGATGCAAGACAGTGATTGGTGCTAGATGGCGCGGACAATTGCAAATTTAAATACTCCCTCCATTCAACTCCACTTTACATGTTTGGTGCTAGATGGCGCGGACAATTGCAAATTTAAATACTCCCTCCATTCAACTCCACTTTACATGTTTGCTTTATCACGTTTGCCAACGCGACTTTTACGTGATAAATATCTTTAGTTACGTATTTGCAAAAATTATAAAAGTTAGATATTTTTAATGTATTCTTAAAGACGAATCAAATAAGATCCCACATGAATATATTTTAACTTATGTATCGAGAGAAAATTGAAGTTGAAT